>NDGN011318996.1:0-12298 GCA_002564285.1 Tympanoctomys barrerae | reverse complement strand
ACACACACACACACACACACACCCCAAATGGTAAATTTTGCTCTTAAAAAGGAAGGACTAATTTGTTCCCATTGTAGATGGTCACCATACACAGGCTGGAGCAAGTCTCAGGACGGACTCAAGGCAACTTGGAAATGGAAAATCTTTGTGTCTGAGAGTGTTATATTTTAAGTATATGGTTTGGAATTTAGTTACCTATTCATCTTCTCTTACTCTTGGAAAATGACTCTATACATAGAACATGTGGCAAGCACGTTGAACAAAAGGGTCATGATATTGTTAAAGTCTGGATTTTGACAACATTTTAGAGAATTTTTACCAAAATATCAGCCAGTGATATAACCAGTCAGGTTGCAGAGCTGATCCGTGGTAATATTGCTTTCTATTGGATGATATATAATATAATGCTGCAGTAAATGTTTCCTTCCTGTCATTTAATTGCCCAACATATTAGCATCTATGATAACATGCAGTTACTAGATGAAAATATTATCTTTCACAAGAAAATATTTAGCAAATGTGATTTCATATGCTTAAAATACACATTAGTAGCTTTTAAGATAAGTGTGCTTAAAGGGAAAGATGGTGATTTTACATCTGATTTAGGATTCTTTAAAGAAACCACACAAACTACCCTAAAAATCAAAATGTAAAACCTTAGGCAATTTCTTCTGTTTGCATGATAAAAGTGAATTCTCTGGTGTCATTTTCCTCAGTTTCAGGTTATAGACAGGAATTTTCAGAGAATGGTCAGGACTGAAACTTTTGCTTTCCAAAGTTTGTCCAGAAGAGATTTTAGGTCTTCTCTCCTCTCACCTAACAGGCGCCTCACCTAACTGGCACATGCCGGAAGTTTCATCTGTGCTAAGTTGTTGTGTAACCACACTTTGGTTATATTCTCTGTTGACACAGTAAGTACTTTTGCCTGCATTGGATCCTCCCTTTTCACCATTGCTAGGCTGTAAGCTCCATAGTGAGAAGGATGGCCCATAAGGTACTGCTCTTGGTGTGTCAGTCTTTAGAAATATATTGAACAAATAACCCAGAGAAAGAACAAGCCAATGTTTATCCCCTGATCTGTGCACCCATCAATCCATCCATCCATCCATCCGTCTATTTACCTATAGGCCCATCTATGGCCCACTCCTGGTGACTGATGTCTTCTTCTGTTATGTCAGCTTTGTTTTCTTGCTTTGAAAAATCCATCTTAGTTGCCAACAGACATGGTAAAAACACATTTGAGGTGACCGTTTAATCTAGAATTTATAGAGATTGCTAAAGCTAGGAAAGTAAACTATATAGCTTTGGCTATACAGATGCATAAAGCTGTTTGGAAACATATCAGAAACCTAAGAGAAAAATCCACTGCCTTTAATTCTTTGCACCCTCCGTCTGTGGCTGCTGTTCCTGTTTGCTTCTCTTAAACATTTAATTTGTGACGATTTGAAAGCCTTGTTTTCTCTTTTAATGTGACCTTTGAAGAATAATATACTTAACCTACAGTCTCTTTAGATTGTTTGATGAGTATTGAAGGCTCTAAACGGGTATTATATTTTGTTTTGAAGATAAAAATCAATAAATAAAGAGTTGAAAGAGAACCAACATAGTTCCTAACAATCGTAAACGTATGCTTTCTCCTTGTTCCGAAAAGAAACACTGCTTAATCCTTACTGGAGACTTCTTTTTGAGGATTCAATTTAGTGTAGTTTCATTTTATTTAAATGTGTTGAAGCTAAATAGTGAAGAAAGTTCATTCCAAACTAGATGCACTTGAAAGTTAGTATAATTACTACACATTATTGGTCTTGGTAAACTCTTGATGAACTGAGATCAAATTTTATTGCAGAGACAGATGTGGTTTATTGTAAAAGAGTATAAATTACTGCTTAGTTATAAGGTGCAACCTGTATGTAATTACCTCTGGGGAAATCATCTGCGGTAATGATGTTGGAGGCTGGTGAATCAGACCTTTTGAAATCTTCACATAATCTCCAAACCACATTGTAAAACTATTTCCCTACTCCACTGACTTTCACAGCTCTCAGTAAGAGAAAGACAGAATTGGAGATTTCCTTATCTCCATATTGGATTTGTTCTCCACAGTACGGACAACCAGCATTCAGATATCTAAAAGCGTGGTAAGGCCAGTCCTATAGTAGGTGGGGCTTTGGTCACTGAGGAAATGCCTTTAAAGGGGTTGCTAGGGTTCTCGCCATTTTTGTCTCCTATTTCTGTTTCTCAGTTTCCACAAAGTGAGTGGGCCTCCTCAGTGCTGTGTTCTGGTAAGAACAGACTGCCTCTCTACAGACCCAAGCTGTAGGTTCAATCAGCCATGGACAGAAACCTCAGAAATCATTATCCAAAATAAACCTTTCTTCTTTCAAAGTTATTTATCTCAACTATTTTAATCACAGTGATGGAAAACTGACTAATAGAATAAGAGCTAGAAGGATGGGTAGTTCATTTGATAATTACTCTATCATTAATGTGTACTGTTTAGTAGTGAGTAGTAGGAGTAGGAGGATCATTTGTAATGTCTAGGTGCTGGTGGGAACAATGACACTGCCTTAAGATTTTTACTTTTAGAAGACATTGATTTTAGAAAATTAAGTATTTTTGCTGAAAACTGGAATGGAGTAATATCAGTCTTCCCTTCCTTAAATGAACCAAAACTAGATAATGTATAACAGAACTATCTTTAGGAATTAGCTAACAGGCACTGAAGGGCTTTGGTTTCTGAGACAAGCTTAACCCTGGTGAAGCTTTGCATTCACCATGGCTATCCGACTAAAGCTATGTGCCCTCGGCCAAGCTCTGTGTGGTTGTTTCAGTGGGCTGAATGTTGCGGTTTGAATCTATTGGAACAGCGAGCATTTGTAAAGCAGGATACTGAAGAAAAGAGATGTGGAGGGGAGAGAACATAGAGGCAGGCCTGGAGCTTTGTCTGCAGATGATCATACGAAGGCTTGGCCATGCATATGCAGGGCAACATGCATGCAGTCTAACACGGCGTGATCCATGGGCCTCGGGGGGGGAATGAAATGGAACTTATTAGCATATATAAAGTGCATGCACCTGCCCCATTAACCAGAAATAGACATGAAATAACCTGAACACAAACAGAAGCGATTCTGAAACAGTGAGATCAGGCCAGGGAGCTAGTTCAGTGACATAAGTGCCTGCTTGGCAAGCACAAGGTCCTGAGTTCAGTCTTCAGTACCACTAAATAAATAAATAAATAAGTAAATAAATTAATAAATAGAACAGTGAGCTAAATGTGTTGAGATATTTGGTATAAAATGGGTGATACTACATGAATGAAGAGAAGGGAAACCTCAGGGAAATATGAGTAAACTATAAAATATATATGAATAATTTATTTCCTTTTTTGGATGAATAATTTTTAAAGTTAAAAAAAAAAAACACTTACTGGCTGATGCTAAAGATTAGAGGATTCGACAGTTTCAGGAAATGTTAATGTGAAGGAGAATAAATTATCCAATCTGAAGAACAGAGAAGAAACAACCAAAACCAGAACCAAACAGCAAAACCCCAATAATCTATAGGAAAAAAAGCAGACTAACAATGCTACAGTGTGTATTCATATTTGCATGAAGTCCCGGAAACAGGAGAGAGAGCTAGACAGAAAAAAATTAATGAGTCAAATGCCTGGAAACATGATAGAAACTTCAAGCTACAGAACGTTCAAGATATTTCAGCAAGGACTGTTTAGTTTAGCAAATCAAAGCAGCAGACAAAGCAAAAAAGCCACACGTAGGCATGGCAGAGCCAAACATGAAGACAATGCAATGGAGCTTGCAGGGTGCGGTAGGAGGAGGGCGTTACATACCAGAGCAACAGGAACCGTTACGCTAGAAAATTATTCCTGAATAAAAACTACTCAAGCCAGAAGGCAATGAAAAGATATTTTATTAAGTGCACAAAGAAAAAACTGCCAAACTCTACTTCTGTATTCAATGAACACATACTTACTTCCAAAATAGCATGAAACCAAAGGGCTCTCAGATACACATAATCCAAGAATTGGCACTGCTTGCCAATGTGTACTGTGATAAATGGGAAAATAAGTTCTTTAGGGTAAACAAAATTGATATCAAATTGAAATTTGGATCTACAGGAAAGAAGGCAGAGCAATAGAAATGCTAAATATGTGGATTCATGTGTAACATTTCTATACAAATCCTCCAAGCAATGAAATGTATTTTCAACTCTTTTTATCTTCTCTTAATTTCTTAATAGACAATGTCCAATGAAAAGCAAAAACCATAAATTGTTTTCTGAAGTTTACAATGTATCTAGAGGTAAAATGCCTAACAGAGAAACATGACAGCCAAGGGGAACAGTAAATGGACTTATACTGTTGGGAGGCTTTTATATTTTACATGAAATGTCGTGGCATTAATGTGAGACGTATTATACAATGAAGATGCACACAGGTAGTCTCGTGCTACTCACTTAGACCACACACGTCACGAAGAATTATTAAAAAGCCAACATTGGCAATAAGGTAAAAGCCAAAGAATTATTCATTTTAATAGAAGTCAAGAAAGAAGGAGATAAGAAACAAAAATTAGACTGTACAGGTATTAAATGAATGCCTAGAGGTGGTCCTTAAGTTCATTTTTCACCGCATTAATTATGAATGAAGATACCCCAATTGACAAACAGAGAGGATTGTGTGAGAAATCAAAAGCCAAGAAGAAGCACAATGGAAGGTAGCTGTTGGGAGCAGGAAGAAAATGTTCGCATGGCACAAGGAACAAAGGAGGGGCGAGGGCAAGGGAAGGGAGGGGACAGTAGCGTGTGTCATGTGCACGCAGCACCCCTCCAGCATGAATGTAGCCACTGTGTGCTGCAGACATGCAGTAATAAATTGCTTTTAGAAAATTTCAGATGGTAAGAAACAGGAAACCAGATAGTTTGCTGTTGGAAAAGGGAATCAGGGGGAAGAGGAAGGGTGGGCAGGAGTGCAGGGTGGAAAATGTTCAAGACTTGCTATATGTGTGTACATGTTCTCCAAAATGAACATAATTCCTATTATTGAAAATATATGCTATAAAATACAATAAAATATAAAATTCAGAGACTGTAATTATAGATCTAGAAACTGAAACCCAAATGTCTACTGTATGCCACACATGTATTTTAAATATGGAGTGAAAAAGAATTACAAGTGAAAGGAAGTCAAAATGTATATTATGAAAATCCTTACTTTTTAGAAAAAGCATTGTAAACAAAGTAATCAAAGTAGACGTGAAAACAACACAGTTTGCCTAAGTTAAAGAGAGACGTTTCTTAATAATACAGGAGAAAATTAAGAGTACATCGTAGCTTTGAATATTTGGATAACTAGGAAAAGAGCTTTAAAATGCCATAAATAAGAGCAGGATTTTTTTTGCTTCTCCATTGTTATATTATGAAAAAATTAAACATAAAAAAGCTGAAACAGCTTTATAATAGCCATCTTGGTGTTTAACATTAATGTTACACTATGCTTACAGTGCCATGTTCCTATCTGTTTCTCTTCTGTCTGTCCCTAAATTCATCAAGTACAGTGATCTCCAAACATTTGTGATGCTCCTGGGACTCTGTGTGTGTGTGTGTGTGTGTGTGTGTGCGCACGTACATGCACATATGTACATGCATGCCCACTTGTATATTTTAGAGGGGCAAAGTGCTCTGCAGACACAGTTCACCTTTGAACAAAAATCCTGTGCTTTCGCCTAGTGTCTGTTTTATACGTGAGACCTACATTAGGTTTCCTGCAGGCTACTTGGGATGCTGGAACTAAAAGAAGGCTTAAAGCTCCAGATGAAGGACATCTTGAGAATGACCCACTCTGATGGATAATCAAGAAACCAGAGTGTGCGTGCCCCTTGATTTGCATATTTGTAGTCCCCAATTTGGGTGGATAAGGATGGGGACCAGGCTTCGTTTCTATACCTTTCAGGTTCAGAGTCCACTGAGTGTAGTGGATAGTTCCTGTCCTGATGAAGGGTGGAGTAAGGTGGGCAAAGTATTTCTTCCAAGTATAACTTTGTGTTTCATGCACATTCCTGAGGGAACATAGGAGATGTTACGATTCTCAGCTATGCTAATTATCAGCTAATATTGGGCCTGTTCTACTCAAGGCCCATTACTTGAGTAGAATATTACTTCAGTTTCCTTTGCTTAATCTAGCTCTCTCTGACATCTCTTAACTCACAAATACTAACACTGAAACATGGCTTGCTTTTAAATTAAGCATGTAAGGTTTGAAGACAGCTTTTGGAATCTGAGCTGTCACATTCATATGTTCTAAATACCAAGACGTATTTTCTTCTGAAACTATCCCTTTAACAGGGGAAACACTTCAGAGCTCATTTGATGTCTTCTAAAGTTCTATTTCATCTAGCCACATTTTCCAGCAAAGCCATGTATGTACCACGTAACCAGTAATTGAAAATGCTCTACACGGTGCGTGCTCAGAAGGTTTGATGAGCTTTAGCAATTACCTTACCCCTGGGGACACAGTGGATGGTGTTTGTGACTCCAGTGTACAAAAAGAACAGACCTTGAGAAATAAGGGTAGATGTCTCAAGTCTACAATAAAACAGGATGAGGTTTTGTGATGTTTGCAAGAAGTGCTCAATTGATTCCATTTCTGCCTCAGAAACCCTGCGCAGCATGTATGTAAGGCAGCGTTTTCTAATCTGGTTAATGTTATTTTTTACTTATCAAAAATGTATTACAGTTGGAAGAATTACAGTCTCTTTCACACCATATGCTATAATTAATTCCAGCTGGATTAAAGCAATAAATAAATGTATAAAATCAATCATTAGAAACCCAGAATAGAAATGAGTATTTATCCCAACTAGAGGGAGAGAGGAATTTGTAAGCTTAAAGGCAAAGAGAAAAGATGAAAAACAAAGAAAATCGTAGATTTGACTGCATTAAAAAATTAGAACCTCAATTCATCACAAACAAAACTAACACAGAACAAAGTTTGTCTAGAAAATATAGTGTGTGTGTGCTTCTGATAATAATGTATGCTTCTGATAATAAATAATAATAAATTTAAAAAATAAAAATAAAAATAATTTGGATCATCACAGTTATTTCCTGCCATTTGTTACAAGGTACTGGTGTTTTATAATCTTCTTTTGCTGGAGATGTGGTTGTTTCATTTCTAGAAAAATAGGTGATGATGTACTTTATTATTTGACTTCCTAGATTCTCTGAAAAATTGCATGCCGGCAGTGTATGTGCCTGTGCAGGTATGTGTGTGTGGTTGTATAGGCAAGAGTAACGGTTATTATGGAAAGTTCTAGTGAGGAAATACATCCCAGTGTTTCCATAGGTTCCGACCTACCTGGATCATGATACTGACCACGCTGGTCTGAGGGAAATGACAGGCAAGTGAACAAATGGTGGGAACCACGTGTTAGCCAGTCACCTCGAGGAGGATCCTTCCCACTCCTCCTGGGCCTGTTTTGTGGATACTTGTAAGTCATGATTAGATTCTGCCAGCAACCACTGCCAAGACCACAGGTAGGTCTCGGACTACTACGCAGCTCCAGTGAAAATATGCATAAATGTTCATCAACTTAAAGAGCTGGTTAGGGAGAACTCATGTATTCAAAGCACTATAGAATATTCAAAGAGGAATCCTTAGCAGAGATACATATTCATGAACACAAATAAGCATAAGGCAAAGATGAGGGTCACAAGGAGCATAGATTGAAATGTGCAATTGAAGAGTCACAAATGAAGACTTGTGACCTCGCAGAGGTAGGATGGATACATTCATACTTGTTCCTCTCTGCTAAGAGTAGTAATGTGGGACAGTAAAGTACAAGAGACAACGCTAACAAAATCAGCTGGTTTGTAACTCTAGGCCTGCAGGGACAGACAGCCCCACAACAAAGTGTCCAGAGTCCCCCAGCCCATCAGAAGAAGGTCACTCAGACAAGTATTTCTAAAATCCATACCTAGTCAGGACAATCACCAATACTAATGTCAAAATGATGTTGGAATTAGATGAAAATTTCTTTTTTTTGAGACAGGGTCATACTGCATAGTGCAGGCTGGTCTTGAACTGCATTATGTAGTCTAAGCTGGCCTTGAACTCATGATGATCCTCCTGCCTCAGCCTCCTAAGTGCTGGAATTTCAGGCATGTGCTACCATGGGCAGCAATTCAAAAAGACTTCTCTATTACATATACAAATCACTTCAATGGCAAATTTTGGGATAAAAATAAAATACAGAAAACCAGAAACAGGATTTATAAAATAACAAAATGGAAATTCTCAAGCTGAAAATGTAACAGTTGGAAAAAGTATTGTTGGATAGTTAGTAGCTGTGACAGATCAACAGAATTCACTCAATTTGAATAACAAAGAAAAAACAGACTGAAAAAAGGAATAGAATCTCAGGGGTCAGTAAAAAAACAAGAGCAGAACGAAAAATAAACCAGCAATTATAGTGGGAAACATCAGTGTTTCCTTTCAACAACAGAGAGAACTGCTACATAGAAACTCAACAAGAACATAAAATATTAGAGCACCACAGTCAGTCACTGATATTTAATAGGCATATGCAAGAAAAACAGAACAATTATAGAACACTCCATGGAAAAGTAGCCAGAATATGCTTTTTATTTCAAGAATCTACAGAGCATACAATGGGCTGTATCCTACTCCAACAAAAGTCCTTATTGTTTTAAAATATTGAATCATACAGCATGTGGTCTTAGGCCAAAACAATTGCAACTGGAGATCAATAACAAAAATATAAGCAGGAAAAGATCTTAACAAATAAAAATCAACACACTTCTCTATTAGCATCAAGCCAAAGACAAAGTTTTAAGGGAAATTTAAAAATTCATAGATTGGAAACCAGAACACAAAACTATCTCAAAATATGTACTGCCGAGAGGGACATAAATACCTATAAATATTTAATTTAGAAATGAAGAAAGATCTGAAATCAATAAGTTCCTATACTAAGAACAAGAGAGAAAAATAAATCCAAGACATATAGACAAAAGGAAATAATCAGGATAAAAGCAGAAATCCATGAAATTAAATAAAGGAGAAAGGTAAAGTCAGTAAGCAAAAAACCAAATTCTTTTAAAAATCATTTAAATTTATAAGCCACAAATAAGACTGGTAGTAACAAAAACAATTGCTGGTAGAATATTAGATCTGCATTGGAAAAGTATAAACATTGCTCAAAGCTTCTTATCCAATACAAAATACAACTCAATATGCATTTTCTCATATTTAGATCATAGATATAAGATAAAATTATAAAATTTTTAGAAAAATTAAACAGCACATTATATTTGGCATCTAAAGTTACACAAAGAACTCTTTCCATGAAAAGTACAGTTAATAAAGAAGAATTGGTGAATTAGATGTCATCAAAATTTAAGATATTTTCTCTGTGAGTCCCCTCATAAGGAGACAGAAATGAAAATCTGCTGGCTGGGAGAAAATATTTGCAAATCACAAGTCCTACAAAAGAGTGGAATCTAGCCAGTGTAGAGAATCTTAAAATGAGAGTAGAAAACCAAATGATAGAATGAGAAAAGGACAAAAGCCATGAACATGGACCTGCCGCATAGCTCAGTGGATTAAAGCACCTGAGTAGGTGGGCGCAGGAGACAGGGTTCGATCCCCCTCTCCAGTGTGGCAGGGCAGCCCAGCCCCCCAGTCGCTGAGTGGGTGAGTGAGACTGGGTGGATGTGGCACACACCTGTAATCCTAGTGCTTGGGAGGCTAAAAACAGGAGGATCAGTTCGAGTCTGATCTGTGTAGTGAGACCCTGTAGAGCCTGTACTAAATACACTTTTAAAAAACAAGCCACTCTTAAGTGAAATGAAGTGGACACACTTGTGTAGACACCACACTGCTTCTGTGGTGTCAGAAACGGATAAGCGGGGTCCAAAATGTGGAACAGAAATTGGGAGATAGGAAGAAAATGTTCCAATGAGAAGGATAACTAGGGATGGGGAGGGGGAAAGAAAGGAAGGGAAAAGGAAAAAGAAACATGATGAAAATAGAAGGAAAACATGAAAACAAAGCTTTTATAAATAAGGAGGGGATAGGAGATTGAAGGGAGTAGAAAGAAATGGAGAAGGAGAATCAAGTTGTGTCATGCATTGGTACAAGTTACTTATGATGAATGTGTACATATCATGTATGTGTAAATTGTACCAAGAAATGTAATTGATTAAGGGAAAGAATTCCATTTCTGGCACAATTCCTTCAGACATGAAGGGGAAATTAAGGCATAGCCAGATAAACAAAAGCTGACGGAGTCTGACTCACTCTTCTCTCATTGCTGGGACCACACCTGACACCCAAAATGAAGGAAGGAAAGGTTTATTTAGCTTGCAGTTAGTGGGAGTTTCAGTCCATACTCATCTGGCTCCAAGGCAGAGCGGCACAGGGCAGAGAGCAGCCATTCATGGTGGTGGAAAACAGCAAAGAGCAGAGGAAGGGGCAGTAGCTAAGGTAGCTTGCTAGTTTCTCCCCTGTCCTTATATTTTTTTGCAGATTATCTGCCCCAGGATGAGTGTAGCACTCACACCTATAATCCTAACACTGAATCGTGAATTAACCACACATTCTAGAAGCTGCCCCAGTGACCGTGTGAGGCTTTCAGGAGACAACTAGATGCAAAGCATAACAGAGTCGTTACCATAGAACTGTGCTGAACGAGGTGTAGTGAGACTAAACAAAAGCTTAAAGATGTAAAGATCATTGTAAAAGTAAATACAATTATAAAAGATAAATCTTATTTTAACAATGGTTTGTAAACTTATTTTTGTTTTCTACATGACATAAGAAACCATTACCTACTTTTAAAAAAGCAATTATTGGTCTAAAGGCTCTGATAATTTTGATTTGTAATTGTACATTTTTGTTTTCTATGTAACTTTAAAGGATAACACACTTAAAAATCAGTTTTGGAAGCACCATGCGTGAAATATAATTATGTTACACAAGTAATTGAAAAGTGTGGGGACACAGAAGTAGAGAATCGGGCTGGCCAGATAGCTCAGCTAACTAAAGTGCCTGCTTAGCCAGACGCTAGGACCAAAGTTCGATTTCCTGGTGTGTCGTGCCAGCCCCGCCTCAGGGGCACGCTGAGACAGTGAATGAGCCTGGGCATGGGGGCATGGGCCTGTAACCCCAGTGCTTGGGAGGCTGAAAACAGGAGGATCACTAGGAGTCTGATCTGTGTAGTGAGAACCTGTAGACTCTGTACTAAATATATAGAAAAAAGAAATAATCTCTGTTCTTATATGTTAGTGGTTAAACTGGTATAAATCCAGAACATACTGTATAAATTTATTGTGTTAAATATAATATACATAGTAACTATCAAAAACTAGATATAGAATATAAACAAAAGGAAATTATCAAAGTATTTAAGGCATTCACTAATCAAAAAATGTCACCAAGCAGAAAAGAAGGCCATAATTTAAAAAAATGAAAACCTAAAACACTGAAAGGCATACACAAAACCGGTAGCAGAATGAGATAGAAGTCTCTCCTTATAAATTAAATAGGAAGGAAATTCTAACAAATGCTACAACGTGGATGAACCCTGAGACTTTTAAGCTAAGTGAAACAATCCTGTATGATTCCATTTTTTTGGTAGTAGTTTAGTATTAAAATTTATAAAAAAGCCTTTTTTTTTTTTTTTTTTTTTTTCGGAACCAGGGATTGAACTCAGGCTCTTGTGCTTGCTGGGTAAGTGCTTATTCCACTGAGCCATCTCCCCAGCCCCAAAATCTGTCTGAAAAGCCTTCTTTTTATTTTTTTTATTTATTTTATTTTATTTTTTTGGTATTAAAATTTATATAGAGAGATAGTAGAATATTGGCCCGAGGGTTCAAGTAAGGAAGTTGAGTTTTGGCTTAATGAATATGGAGACAAGAAGGGTGCTGGAGTAGCCACACGGTAAATATTACTAACAAATATGGATGTACTTAGTAACATTGAAATGCAGTCTTAGAATTTATTTAGATGAAATTTAATAAATGAAACAGGAGAAGTCCCAGCCTGAGGAACTTAGCGATTTAGCAAGACCCTGATTCAAAATATTAAAAAGAGGTGGAATGTACCTTACTGTAAGAGCCCTGAGTTCAGTTCTCAGGAGGAAGGTGGGGGGCAGAGGGAGATGGTTAACTTTCTTGTGCATATTTTATGACAATATGTTATGGTTTGAGTCTAGTTGTCCCCCCAAAGCCTCATGCAGTCATGTGGTGGGGATTTCTA
>NDGN011318979.1:0-12772 GCA_002564285.1 Tympanoctomys barrerae | reverse complement strand
GGGGCTGGGGAGATGGCTCAGTAGAATAAACACTTGCCTGGCAAGTGCAAGGGCCTGAGTTCAGTCCCCAGTTCTGCCAAAAAAACCCAAAAAACAAAACAAAACAAAAACCCATAAATAAATTAATTAATTAATTAAACTAAAAACAAAAAGAAAAAAACTAGTTTAGTTGATCATGTTGGCACACACCTGTAATCCTAGCACTCCAGAGGCTGAGGCAGGAGGATAGTCATGAGTTTGATGCCAGTCTGGGTTGCATAATAAGTTCAGAGCCAGCCAGAATGACAGAGCAAGACCCTGTCAAAAACAAACAAACAAAAAAACAATGAGCTGCAATTTTTAATACAGAGAAATATATTTTAGAAAAATGTAGAAAATTAATCAATATATTTTCTTGAGCTGGGAAGGAGAGCTAAGTTTAACATGGCAACATTCCTGAGTTATATGCCTTTCCTTTGAGAATCAAATGACTGTATCTCTATTGTGGCTCAGGAAGCTCCAAGATAAGCTATTTCAAAATGCAGTCCAGAGAAAGAGAGAGAAAGAGAGGAAAAACATGGACACAAAGCTTTGTATATAGGGGGAGGGGTTGGAGGGAGGGTAGGGAAGTGGTGCGAAGACAAGTTATATCATGTACAGACACAAATTCTCTATGATGAATATGATCATTATGTTTATGTAAAATGTACCAATTAGACTGGGCGTGGTGGTGCGTGCCTGTAATCACAGCTCTTGGGAGGCTGAACACAGGTGGATCACTACGAGTCTGATCTACATAGTGAGTCCCTGGAGACCCTGTACTAAAATACAAAAAAGAAAACAAATAAAAAATAAAATAAAATGTACCAATAAAATCTAATATCAAAAGAAGTGCAGTCTATCTGGGTATGGTGGTGCACACCTGTAATTCCAACTACTTGGAAGGCAGAGACAGGGGATCGAAGTTTAAGTTAAAGGCCACCCCCAGCAACTTAGTGAGACCCCGTCTGAAAATAACAAAAAAGGAGGTGTGATGTGGTGCAGTGTTCTTGCCTAGCTTTCAGAGGGCCTGTGATCAATCCTCAGTATCTCTGAAAACAAAATAAAATAAAATAAAATAAAAATCGAAGTCCTGAAGAGTTATAATAGATCACTATTATGAGTATTCCAAATAAAATGCCAGCGAATGGGGCAGTTACTGCTGGTGTAAAATAAACTTTAGGTTTATTAAAATTAGGTCTCTTAAAGAAAACTGCTTAAAAGATATGCTCTTGGGCCAGCCAAATAGCTCAGCGGATTAAAGCACCTGCAAGCAGGCGCAAGGGCCGGGGGTTCGATCCCGCACCCTGGGGCACACTGAGAGGGCAATTGAGACTGGGCATGGTTGTGCATGCCTGTAATCCCAGCTTTTGGGAGGCTGTTATCAGGTGGATCACTAGAGTCTTATCTAGTAGTGAGACCCTGAACACCCTGTAGACCCTTCCCTAAAAAAATACTAAATAAATAAATAAATGGTATGCTCTTGTTTTTAGAAATGTGGATCCCAAATATTGTATTCACCTTCAGTGAACTAAACTTTGGGCACAGATATGTGGTTTATAGCCAAAGCCTTGTAAGAAATAAGTAAATGATAAGGTCACAAATGTGAAACACCTGTATTATTTTTTATAAAAATTTATTACTGTTGTGTTTTCATCATCAAAATATATAACCCCAGTCTTTCATTCTTGCTTGTATACAGAACCAAAGCTTTAACCACCTTAAGTGGACTCCGGGAATGTCACCAGTAGCATGACCTTTGGTACAAAATCCAGCATCCCAAATATCACTGTTTTCCTCAGCGGAGTACAAGCATCCACTGTTAAGCCCCACAGCTGTGACCTTCCTACCCTTTTTGATTGATTGGAGCCCGACACACTTTCAGATGGCAGAATTTGGCTGTTTGGCTTCAACACCTACTTTGTCCATGCAATTTCTTTTGCATGGGAAGCACCTCCAAAAGAGCTGGCCTTCAGGGCTGTGCTCAGTCATGCCTCTTGTATTGCTTATTGGGCCACTTGTCCCGTTATTGACCACCTGGCCTATAAAGACCATAACACCGGCCCATCCTGCCAGCACTGCAGGCCTGAGAGTGAGGTGCTGCAGGAAGGAGCGACTGTATTCTATAGTTTGGGAGTGCTGGGAGTGCTGATGGTGGTGAAGGATGCTGGTGATCGAACCCACAGCTTCCGATGTGCTAACTACCTGCTCTACCACTGAGTTTTATGCCCAGATCCTCTTTAATGTCTATTTTGGCAAAAGTCTGCCATGAACAAAATAGTTTAAAATTAACCAGAAACAAATTCTATAACTTAAAGAGTAAATGCCTATATTTCTTATCTTTACTGGTCCTCTGTAAGTGTAAATTTTTGGGGTTTTTTCATACTAGTTCATTGCATCATTTACCTGTTTGACCCTAGCTGTATAACTAGACTTTCTGGTTTTCCTTTGGCGTTGTCAAAGGTCAGCAGTTTTCAACATCTGGCCCATAACTTACCCAATTAAATCAAGATATTTTAACTAAGGATGCATCATTGTTGACCATCACCCTCTGTTCACTTTAAAATATAATCCAGAAGCTTATTAACATACTTTGAACCTTCTGTTCTAGTCTCCTAGAGAAGGGAGTGATAAACTACTTTATGTATATGTGTATTATATAACATACTTATTTCACATTTAGCAAAAAGTTCATTGTAATCCGCCACATTTATACTGACTAGGAGCTTAACTCATAACAAAATTTATTCTTTCGCCTTGGTAGGGACAGCTGCAAGGTTAGTCCCCATGTGGCTTCTCATCATGTTGGCAGCCAGTTGAACTTCTTGACCTTTTTCTAAAAGAGCAAAAGAAGAAGCTGCCAAGAATCTGAGGACACAGGCTGTGGAATATTTATAAAATACTTAATTTTGAAAATTTAGGGGATAGGAAGGATTATAGGGATGTAGTACACATGAGCTATAAGAACTGGGGTACTTCTCTAGGTGCTAACTTTTCCTTTGGTTGCGGCAGATTTTGTTTTTCTCCTCTCATTAATAGCATGACATTAAGCACACAAAAGGCAATCGGTAGGCCTGCCCAGTTATAAGAGGCAGAACATAAAAAAGCAAGTCACCTTGCAAAGGGCTGTGATGATGGGGGGGGCATTATTATAAAGATTTACCAGTTGGAAGTAGAAATTATTTTTCCACGTAAGTATTTGATCAACTAAAGATAAAATAATCTCTAAGAATCAGGTTTTTTTCTTTTTAAATTATAATAAATCTAATAAATTTTTAATTAATATAGCATATATCTCCAAGCCAATTGAACCATGTCCATTGTATATGAACAGGTAGGCTCCTGGAGAGAAAATGGCAAGAATTTTGCATCTTTGTTTTCCACTTGAATTTTGTGTCTGAGGTATAGGACACAAGCAGTATGAGCACCATTCAAAAGCTAATTAAAAGTGTCACTTATAAAAGAGAAGAAAGGAGGGATTTGTGATTATTTATTTATTTATTTATTTATTTTTCTTCAAGACAGTGTCTCACTATGAAGTGTAAGCTGGCCTTGAACTTGCTTCTGTAGCACAGGTTGGTCTCAAACTCACACAGATCCTCTTGTCTCAGCCTCTTGAGTGCTGGGATTACAGGCATGCACCATCGTACTTGGCCTAATTTTTATTCTTTATGAGGGAAAAATAGCATGAATTTTGAACACATTGACTTTTTCTGACATATGTTCATTTTTACTTTTTATTGAACATTTTTGGCTCCTCTTATACTTTTGATTTCCTAGGAACAATGCATGCATCTGCTTTGAGATGCTGATGAACTTCAATGTGAATAGCACTTACAGCTTTCTTCCTAAATGTCCCCTCACCTGCAGGTGCTCCTAATCATTTCCTTTGTTTATACTTCCCTGCACTACAGTGAGGCATTATTGAACACTGGGTAGCATATTCAGTTTTAAGCTTTGTTAGTTCAGCTGAAACCAAATTCCAAAAAGGAATGAAAACCATCTTCACAGTAAATATTTATAAAATATTTGATTTTGAAAATTTGGAGGATAGGAAGGATTATAGGGATATAATACACATGGGATATAATGACTGCAATACTTCTCTGGGTGCTAACTTTTCCTATGGTTTTTGTAGATTTTGTTTTTCTCCTCTCATTAATGGCATGGCATTAAGTACACACAAATATAAAGATTAGCTTCATCATCTACAAAATGTAAGTGTGCAATGGGTAATCTCTTTGATTTTATGACTTGTTTTGAAACAGGACCTCCCTATGTAGCTCAGGCTGGCCTTGAACTCAAAAGCTCCTGATTGCTTGGAGAGCTTCTGGGTACCCTGCACCAGCGGGACCTACTGGTCCAAGCCCAGGCGCATTGTTGGTGGGACCCTCTTCCACCTCTTGGGATGCCCACCACCCCCACCCCGCCGCGGAGTAGGAATTTCTGCCACATTCCGGGAACCCCCAGATCCAGTCCTAGCCCAGACCCAGTGAGTGTGTGGGAGAGCTTCCTCTCACCCCTACTCCATCTTGTCCCCTCCAAACTCAGCTCAGGCCTGACATACAGGCCTGGGGTGAAACCCTGCAACTGCAATCCCTGCAGAAAGAGTAGGGGACAGAATCACCCAGGTAGTCCAGAAGCAGAATATCTTCCCAAAGGGGCACAACAGGTTCACTCTCAAGGTCGGCATCAGGAAGGAGCTGAGCACAGCAGCCAGACCCAAGCCAGGCACAGCTAGTTAAGTCCAAACTTTGTAGATGTGCACCTGAATTTCAGTAGGTGCTAAGGTTATAACTGCACCAAAGCTGTACAACAAAGGTCGGAAGACAGTGCTATACAAAATGACAAAGAGAAGGAACAAAATACAATCTCAGACCCCAAGCCCACCCATAACAAGTATCAAAAGCTCCTGTCTAGGGCTGGCCAGATAGCTCAGCCAATTAAAGCACCTGCTTAGGCAGAAGCAGGGACGGGGTTCTATCCCCTATGTGTCTTGCCGGCCCTGCCCCCAGGGCACACTGAGACAGCACTGAGACTGGGTATGGTGGTACATACCTGTGATCCCAGCGCTTGGGAGGCTGAAAACAGGGGGAAGTCTGAGCTGTGTAGTGTGACCCTGTACCAAACACACAAATGGAAAGAAAGAAAGAAGCTCTTGTCTCCTAATCATGAGTCTATGATTTTATTTGCCGCCATGGGAAACATTTCTGATTTGCCTGTGAGTTTTGACTTTAAGATTGACATCAAAGGGTATTTAATGAACAATTTTTTTCTCATAACTTCAACTACCATAAGGTTATGAGATGCTTATTATAAGTTTCTAAGTGTCAAGAGTAGGAGTATATCTCAGTGATCAACATGTGTGAAACACTGAGTTTAATCCCCAGGCTGAGAACAGGAGGGAGGGAAGAGAGTCTAATGCTCTTACTAATTCCTTAAGAATATCACCTATGAAATTGGACTTGGTGGCATGAAACTTTAGGGAAAAATGAAGCCTAAGATGGCTACACTTAGGTTCAAGCTGAGGGAGAGGGTTATTTTTGGTGGATATTAAATCTGAGTCAACAGAGCACCTCATCAGTCTCAGAGTAAATAACTTGAGTGTAAAGACCAGTGCTGGCTGGTGTAAATGACTTAAATAACCAAGGTCATTACTGGCACATGTCCACTGCTGTGCATGTACAAATGTGCTGGTTAGAGACTAAGTGGCCAAGAACTGCTGTGAGAATAGGTGAGCTGGAGGCCTAAGCAGCACCTGAGAATAAAGGCAAGTTCAATCATGTCCACGACTCTCTCTTCCTCCGACTACCTAAATCTCAAGGGAACCTCCCTCCACCCCACCCCCACCCTCACTGCACCAGTGACAAGATGATTGCCACAGCCAGCATAGCCTGGGCCAAGGCAGAAGCCTTATTAAAAGGAGGTCCCCACAGCAGAGGGTTAAAAAAAAAAATGAGAGAGAAAGAGAGAGCAGTCCACAGCAGAGTGTTGAAGGAAGAGATATATGCTGCTTATAGACCATGCCTGTGGCCAGGGATACAGCTCAGGGGCACAGTGCCTGCCTGGCAAGTATGAGGTTCTAAGTTCCATTCCTGGTACTCCCCTCCACACACACAGCCCTACCCTATGGTGTCCAGAAAGAATGCATGCTGCCAAGATAACAGAGTTCACCAATGCAAAGAGTCAGAGACTGGAGACCAAGCTACTTCCCTGAAGGAAGGCAAGGCCCTTTAGGTGGGGACACAGAAAGGAAAGCAGTGAGCTATAGCCCAACAAAACCATGAAGATGAAGAAGGGTTAGAATTGGTCCAAGAGCCCACTCCCGAGGCTGCAAGTCCCAGTGTGGGGTCCATAGAGAATCTAAATCTGAATCCAAGTCAGAGCTAGAGGCAGGCCAAGGCCTAGGCCAGGCCACTACAAGGAAAGCTATAGGTGGCAGATCCTGCCCAAATGACTGTCTTTTATGGGATGAAAGTAGATTGAGTTATGGCAACAGCACCAGTGGCTAGAAAGACCAGGTAGAGACCACAAGGACACAGAACTGACGCATATCATACAGAGGCTAAACATGGGACAACCACTGCTTGGTGGAGGCAGGGGAAGCCCTTATCCAATGGGGGCTAGGAGGACCTCGGCCAAGGCTGCTGAGACAGCTGGATGTTCCAGTCAATGGGAGCCAAGTGGCAGGATCTAAAGTTGCTAACAAACCCCGAGGCTGGGTGGAAGAGGCGGCTACTATGCATGTGAGATGTGGAGCAAGAAGTTTGGGCTGTAAAGAAGCAGGAGCCCATGTAGACTGCAGAGAACCTTAGGATGTGCCCTTAACCCTTTGGAAACAATTATGCTCCAATCAGCAGTTCTAAAAGGAAAGGGCTCCTCAGCAGAAGCAAATAGTCTGGACTCAGGCCATAAACACAAGGGACTACTTGGCCTCCATGGAAAAGGCCAAGCAGGTGTTTAATTTTGACTAGAGGCGGGGCCAAGATGCATGTGTAGGGAAACACCAGATGCCTAGGGGCCTTAAGTTGTGGTTTCCGTTCATTCCGTTCAAGGTTACAAAGGTAACCTTGTATTTGTGTTAATGACTAGAAGGACAGATTAGTCTGATTATGGCAATCCTGATGAATTCCTGGGCAAGGCAGCTACACGGAGGGCTGTGAGGGACACACATACAATCAAGGTGAAACAGGTGGCTGTGACTCTGGAAGAGGCTCAACCTCAAACCAATACCGTGCACATCTCCCTGGTATCTTTGTGCATCCTGGGCTTGGGATTACAGACAGTGATGCTGTCTATGGAGAGAGTTGCCGAGAGTCAAGAACATCTGTGAGCAATTTCTCACAGGAAATGTTTTTCCTATAAGAAAAGAAGACAATGAATGTTCACTGTGTTGCCACAGGGGTCCTTGTACAGCCTCACTGTTTGCCAGAGGCTGATGACAAAGGACTTGGCTGCATGGCCGGCCCTGTGGGATATTTGGTTGTTTAATTGTTCGGGGGATGTTGGGATAACCTCTGATTCTCTTGCAGGTCTGGAGTATGCTCCTGGTGGTATGGAGCTGGGCTGCTGGCAAGGCCGAGGTTCAGAGACCTAGGCTGTCTACCAAGTTTTTAAGAATTGCCTGGTCATGTGGGACAAAGACAATACCAGAAGCTATTACTGAGCAAATGCAGGGGTGTCCTCACCCTACCACAGTGAAACAGTTGCAGACTTCTTCCAGCTTCTGGGTTATTGGAGGGATATTATTCTCCCATTTGGCCCTGATCTTAAGACACTTGTACAGCCAGAATAAAAAGGGAGTAGTCTGAGATAGGACAGAAGCTGCCAAGCAAGCAGTTAGGGGATAAGATGCCAAGCAGGCAGATAGGGCAGAAGATCCCAAGCAGGCATTTGGAATGGCAAAGCAAGATATGCAGCAGACACAAGCCCTGCAGGTGGCTGACCCTGGGAAGCCATAGGAGCTAGATGCTCTTGTAATTGCTGAGGGCTTCAATTAGTGTCTGTGACAGCACACAGAATGTGTGCTGTGTGTGTTTTTGGGATTTTAGTCACAAAGGTAGAAGCAGGTGGAAGTCCCCTATTCCCCCATGGAGCAGCTGTAGATGTGGACTTACAGACCTGTGAATCCTTACTCGGGAGGCTTCCATGAAGGTACGAACTACCTGTACAGTGACTTAGTGGCTACCCTGATAGATATCTGTTCGCAAGACAGAAATCCCTGAAGTGCTTATGCTGGCTACATACAGAACATGTTTACAGTAGCAAAGTACAGGGCACAAGTTTCTTCTCTGCTGAGTTATAAGAGGTGTTAGGGCCGGTGGAGAAAGGATGATGTTACATCATCATTCCACCCACCCGAGGAGCTAGAGGAAACCATCTACTAGGAGGGTCACCCACTGATCCAGGCAAGGGCCTGGTATATGGATGAGTCTAGCCATGGGCCCACCATACAGTGGAAGGCTATGAATGTGCAGCTGGAAACACACAGTATTTAGTTTGACACTGATACTGAATAGTGCAGTCAACGGGCTGAACTAAGGTTCAGGGGCTGGTGATTACTCAAGAGAAGGGCTCCCTTACTACATGCACTGATAGCTGGGCCTGATGTTGCAGCTTTCTGCATAAGGGCCACAAGGTTGCTAGCTGGCCGTAAGCCCATTTGGGGCCCAGCCACGTGGCAAGAGACAGGCCACACTGAAGAGGTTAAACAGTAAGATAGACAGGCCAGGGCATGGCCAGTTCTGAGCTCACAGAAGGGCTAGCAAGGCCACCTTGTACAGATTTATAGGTTGTATACTGTACAGAATTACACACACAAACACCCCCCCACACACACAGTAGAGTTTGCCTAGAGGGAAGAGTCATGTTATATGCCCCACAAATGTACCATCCAGAGTAGAGAAAGCCCACCAAGAGAAAGCCCTCTGTGTTCAGCTCCTCGGAAATGCCAGGGGCTCTAGGTCTGGGAAGGGGGACTAGAAGAGACACTTGCAAAGAGCTAGAGAGCTAATTTGGCTCCCAGCCTCATATCACATAAATGTGCATACCAACCTCGGCCCCAAAGATGACTATACACATGGAATTATGGGAGCAAGGGTCTCCATTGCAACAGCAAGCACAGATGCCAAAAAGACACCCAGGATTTGGAGGCAGATTTATTTACATCAACAGTCACTGATTGAGATCAACCCAGAATACCTGACCCTTAGCTCTGCTAGTCTAGGGCCTATATGAGATCAACAAGCCGGAAGTACAGAGACAGAATGGTTTATCAACTGGGGATTGGTTCACACAGTGTGCATCACAGTGAGCAGCTGTTTGTAAGAGGCAGAAGCAACCAGAACTGGAACAGAAACTATTATCTCGGCAACTAAGAAACCAAGGTATACTGGCTGGGGGGCGGGGAGGGTGTGTTTTCTGTCACACTATTATGGCCTTTTATGAGTTCTCTTGGTATTGCTATTGTGACATGTGAGCCCAAGGATCAGACCTGTGGGCCCTCTAAAAATAATCATACCTCACAACCTGAAGAGGATGAACCGTAGGGAAAAATGAAGGCTATACTTTGGCTCAGACTCTGTTGGTGGGGAGGTGAATTCTGGTGGACACCAAGTCCAAGTCAGGAAGATTTTGACACGAGCGCACCTGGTCCATCTCAGTGTAACTGATACAGCCAAGGCTGATGCTGGCGCCATTATTATGGATTTTGGTATAAATGAAGGCTGCCAGGAGTGCTGGGTGGGAGACTAAGAGTTTAAGAACTGCTGCAAGAACGGGCAGGCTAGGGGCCTGAGCAGCACCTGAGAATCCCATGACTCTGTGTCTCTTCATGGGATTGCCCAGTTCTCAAGTGAACCACCCCAGACTGAACTGGTGACAAGACAATGATTGTAGTCCCAGCTGCTCAGGGTGTCCGAGGCAGAGGTATTGTTTGAGACCAGCCTTGGCAACATAGTAAGAATCCACCTTAAAAGAGAGAGGGGAAAAGAAAAAAAGAATGAAAAGACTGTCACTATGAAGTGACAAATCTTCCTAAAGTTTCTTTGACACTATAACTGAAATAGCAAAGTTGTCTGTTCTCCACCCAGTGTGACTTCAGGGATTTGGAAAGCATTTCTACCAAAATAATATTTTCTTGTCCTTTGCAACAATAGATAACCCGGAAACCAGACTTTTCTCGCCCTTACTGAGGTAACACTGAGGTACAGGATACAAATTCACCTAAAAAGTGCAATGCATTGAGTTACATTTTTACTTGAATGTAAAAGTCTAACACCATGATGCATTTTTGTTGTTTATGAAACAAGGTCTCACTAAATTGTCCAGTCTGATCTCAAATCCGTGATCCTCCTGCTCCACCCTCCCAGGTGCTGCAATGACACTTGGCACTCAAATGCAACCTTGATATGGGGTAAAGTGGATGGTGAGAAGCTGGCATATTAGTTTAACCCCTTGGCAGCTTTCCATGGGATGGTTACAGAAGGAGCAAGCCAGTGCCACTTCTGGTGAGAAATATCACTCTTTTGACCTGCATGATAATATAATCTGACCTTTCATATGCTCAATATTTGCTTTCTGGATGCTTCAAAGTATGCTTGCCCAGCAGGTAAAGCATAGGCCAGGACTTACAGATACTTTGTTTGTCTCTAATTTCTATTTCAAACTGCCTTTGGCTGTACAAATCTAGACGTGAAGTTATGTGTCCCGTGAGTTAAGAATACATCATCCCCAACATGCTCTTTTTGCATATAGATTGTGTTGAGTGGCAGCATTGGAAAGGCAACAGTTGCAGAAAGGCCTCTGTGAACTGCATTTTGTGTACTTGTAGCAAGCCACAAAATCACTGTGAGAAAAATGCCAACATGTATGCTGTCATGGGGGAACATACCTATAATTCCAGCACTCTGGGAGCCTGAGGTAGGAGGATCATTAGTTCAAAACCAGCCTGGGCAGTTTATGGTAATGTCTTAGCAAAACTATACCTCAAAATGAAAAACAATACAGCTTAGCATGAAGGCCCTGAGTTTAGTCCCCAATACTGAAAGAGAGAGAGAGAGAGAGAGAGAGAGAGAGAGAGAGAGATTTAGACAGTAGAATCCTTATCACTAGGTTGTGAATTAACACTGCAACGTGTCCCCTATGATGTGGACAAGGTTTGGGTGTCCCCAAGGTCTACATGTTGGGAGCTTGGTGCTCAGGCTGGTGATCATAGGAAGAACTCAGGAAAACACAGTAAGAGGTCTTGGAGTTACTATGGACAGGACCTCTGCTGGGATTAAAGTAGATCTCATGCAACCCCTTGGCAGTCTTTTTGTTTTTGTATTTTAGTAAGGGTCTACAGGGTCTCACTACACAGATCAGACTCGTAATGATTCTCCTATGTTCAGCCTCCCAAAGAGCTTGGATTACAGGCATGCGCCACCACGTCCAGTCTCAATTGCTGTCTCAGTGTGCCCCGGAGGCAGGGCTGGCATGGCATGCTGGTGATCGAACCCCAGCTGCTGCGTCTGCCTAAGCAGGCACTTTAATCTGCTGAGCTATTTGGCTGGCCCTGTTTTTGTTTTCGTTTTATTTTGTTTTTCAGCACTCTGACACCTTTAAGCAGTATCATCTGCGGTGCCATTCACCAGTCTTACCTTTCACTCTAAATCCTGTCTTAGAATTTTAAATTTATTAAAAGGTTTTCTCCCCCAGAATCAACTGGCTGGTGTGTTTAATAAAATGACTTCTTGGATTTTGCAATCGCACAAGCAAATTAAGAGAAGGCAATCAATCTTTACAGATATATTTATGTGTCATTATTTCTATAAAGTTAGGAATAGACTCACTGTTTTAATTAGGACCACTGGCCCAAAGTGAGGATTCCAGGCCTAAGAGATTTACACAGGTAACCTCTCACCTCTCTATCTCCTTCTCCTTCCTCCTATTGCCTTTGCCCTAACCCCAAGCACCTCCACTTTCTCAATACTTTGAAGAAGTCCAACACCCACCTCTTCCTAATACCCTATTATCACCTTTGTATCCACCCTTTAATACAGTGTCTCCTTAGAATTCTTTGCTACTCACCTATGAAAGTGAGTATCTGTGCTTAAATTTTCTGACTCAGTGGATGTCATAAAGAAAATTGTTTAATTAAAAATTACTGTGAAGTTGTAAATAAAACTATAGCTTGCTTCACAAAAGTATAATTAGTTGAATTTCAGACTTAGCAGCAATGTACAAATGTACAAGCTTTTTTTTTTTTTTTTTGGTGGAACCAGGGGTTGAACTCAGGCCCTTGCGCTTGCCAGGGAAGTGCTTATTCTACTGAGCCATCTCCCTAGCCAGTACAAGCATTTTAGAAAGTAGGGGGAAATTTGGGAGGCACAAGTTGAGGAAGGAAAGGGCCTGTCTGTTTCACCACTTTGCTATTTAAAGTGTGGTTTAGGGCCAGCAGCAATGGAATTAGCTTCATATTTGTTAGAAAAACAGGACCCTACACCCACTGGTCAGTATGACTTTAACAAGATACAGGAAGTAGGTGGCAATTTGTGTGAGCCTCCAAGTTCATAGTATTCCTTGTTGATGGACAAGGGCAGGGACTGGGTTCAATCCCCTGTACCACATACCATGCTGAGCCTGGCCCTGGGCGTGCTGAGCCAGCCACCAAGACCAGGTGTGGTGGCACGCACCTGTAATCCCAGTGTGAGGGAGGCTGAAAACAGGAGGATCACTAGGAGTCTGAGCTGCATAGTGAGACCCTGTACCAAAT
>NDGN011318971.1:0-10697 GCA_002564285.1 Tympanoctomys barrerae | reverse complement strand
ACACACACACACACACACACACACACACACACACACAATAAATAAATAAATGTTTTAAAAAAACAAAAGAGAGAGAGATCTTGCACTGGGAGCTGGTCACAGTACAGAGGAAGAGCCCATCCTAGATTGTGGTGTCCCCACTTAGTGACCCCAGGCCACCTCAGTATTACAGGGTCTGGAGTCACCTTCAGTGAGCAAAGCCCACTGTTATGGGATGACCCAGTGATCTGGCTTGAGGCTCCCTGTGGTGAGAAATCCATTTTATCTGCTCAGACCTTCAGCCAAGCACCCTCCCTCCACAGGCCCCAAGCACACCACGGTCACCCCACTGCTCTGAGCCCCTTCCTATCCCCTGGAATTGGGGAAGAGTTTGGTCCCCCCTCATTTTGTAGAACATGAAATGTATGCTTTGGTCCTTCTACTTGCCACTTTGGGATATTGTCCATGAATAAGACAAGTCCACAGCTAAGTCTCAAATCTATATGTCCTCTCTCTCTCTCTCTCTCTCTCTCTCTCTCTCTCTCTCTCTCAACGTTTGGTTCTGCAATGCCCTTGCTCCTCTGTGTCCATACAGGCCTCTGTCTCTGGGGGTTGTTTGGCCAACATCACCCCCTCAAGTCTGGTGCACAGTGTGTGTTTTGTGTCCTCTCTGATCACCACCTCCACACACACACTTTCCTGTGGGGATCTGCCCTCTGCTCCCTCACACGCTCCATACAGGGTCTCTGTGTAGGTAAGAAAGACAGGAAATCAGTGCCCTTGACTTCAAAGCTACCCTGCTGCCGATCTTCAAAGTTCTTCCTGCCACTCTCCCTGGTCTGAGAGCTTCATGTAGATCCCGCTTGGCCCTGTTCCTGAGCCTTGGCTCCCTCGCGCATAGGGCTGAGCTAGAGCCACACAGGCTCCTTTCCTCAGAGAGGAAGCCAAGTGCCCAAGGGGTCCTCTGGGCTCCCAGGACCTGCCTCCATCTCTGATCCTCCCCTGCAACCGTGGGCCTGCTGTCCATGCCCCTCCAGTCACCCTAGTTTCTTCCTGTCACTCCCAGAGTACACAAACAAGCCCTGCCTTGGTTTCCCACAGGTGCCCCCACCTTCCAGAACATTCTGTCCTCCTTTACCTGCCTAGCCTATTCCCTCATATCCTCAGCTCTTGCAGTTTCCCCTGAGTGACTAAACCTGAGCAGCTTGTCAGACTGTCCACCAGCTGTCCTCACACACCAATCTAATTCATCCTTTTCTCCAACACTTTAATGTGTGAGGGCACTGCCACCTTGTTACTTTCAACACCTGCCTGGCTGCGTGTGTGTCAACACTGTGCCCAGGGGGCCTTTGCTTTGCACTTAGATGCACTGGCTGGCCTATATGAGGCTCTCTTACATGCTGAATCAATTAATGAATATGTCATTGAAACAACACAAAGAAGGGCTTGCTTGTAAAATTTAAGAAGTACACTCATGAGGAGGTTCAGTTTCAAGATGCTCTAGTCCAATATCGAAACAGATAAAGCAGCTTGGATTCCCTTCCATGTGGCCCACTTCTGCTTACCTCTTCCTGAGGGTTTTTAGTGCACAGCACCCACAATGGGTGGCCCTGGACCCTTCCCAGTGATCATTCAAAAAAACCAAGCACCACAGGTGCTGAACGAATGCAGGTTCTCCAGAATCCACGAATAGCTCCTCAGGGCCAAATGCCTCAGTCAGACAGGTGGTAGGTGAATCCCAACAACCACCTTGACCTCTAACTAGAGAAGATGAGAGGTGCATGAGGCTCTTATTCACAATGAGGTGTGGTTTCTGCTTCTAAGGCCGATATCTCCAGACTGCAGCAGCCGCTAGACCTGTGTACTGTGGCTGGCCAGGCTGTGAGCTATGGGTCGGCCTAGGAGGTGCTAAGGACCCAACAGCCCAACTTGGACCTCGAGAGCCATGAGCCAGGGGAGATGGGTTGGGTCCTCTCTGACCAACACCCACTGGGCACTGTGCTGAGACCTTGGATGACCAAGACAAGGGTGGGACAGTAGTTGCATGTCACAAGCTTGAGCAGCCTCATGCACTGCTGAGACCTCATGTGGCCTTGTGAAGGTTGAGCTCATTGTCAACCTGCTTGGGCCACAAGGACCCAGACATTTGGTTCAGTGTCAGGCTGGGCAGCAGAATAAGGAGGCAGAGGGCTCTCTCAGGACAAGCAAGCATCTTCCACCCTGAGGAGTCAGAAAAAGAGGAGGAAGCAGATCTTCTACCAGCATTTCACAAGCCAAGTCAGCAGCATCTCCTGCTCCTGGGCCGGACTGGGTGGGAAGAGCGCTCACTCCTGTCTGCACTATAGACTGCAGAGCTGTGATGCCTTAGACTCTCTGTTCATCACATGTGAGAGACAATTCCTCATCCTCTTTCCCCACATCTCTCTCCCCTTTCTCTGAAGAATCCAGCCTGATAAACCAAGACATCTGTTACTGTGAAGCCTTCTATGACTGAGAAAGGTAGCAAGTTAGGGTTCATTTCTCCAAGTGTGTGTGTGTGTGTGTGTGTGTGTGTGTGTGTGTGCGTGTGTGTGTGCATGCATACACCTGCACACATGTATGCCTGTCTGTCTGGGTTTGGACCTTACAGTCCCTTCCCAGGGACTGCTATGGCCACAGACCAAGCCCCTGAAAGCTGTGACAGTGACCATCACCTGCGGCTCATAATCTACCAAGGCCTTCACCTGGAGCCCAGCCAGAGGGAGCACTCTCAGCAGAGCACTCAGGAAGAGTGTGGCTTTGGCGACACCATGTAGGACTGGGAGGGCCAGGAAGGGATGAGGCAGCACAGGTAGGTCAAGGCCAGGACATAAGAAAGGGCCCTAGTTTTCTAAGCTGGCAACTGCAGAGGAGAGCCTGAAACTTACTGTAAAAAATAAAAGTCAGAAAGCCAGGCTCGCAGCTGACATCTCTTCTTCAAACAGCATAACTCAAAGATAGGACTACAAACATCCACCGTGCACATAGATTTGGGGAAGCCACCAGCCCTGTGTCCAGCGGGGCCCTGCACCTCCTTCCAAGGACACAGCCTGCCACTGGGCCACCAGGTCTCCCAAATGACTCTTTCTACTGGATGGGCAACACCTCGTAGCATCTGACAGCCTGGGTGCCATTCATACAACATGCCAGAGCTAACCTGGAGCTAGAAGACTTCCAGGAGGGTCAGACCTGCTCAGAGCGGGGAAATATCAGCCAGAGCCCTAAGAAGCAGGTCGTGAGCTAGCCCCCATATCACCCTGAAACATGACCAATTTAACTGCAAAACAATGTGTAAGATATTCACCAAATATTTTTCCAAAACCCTGTAAGGCTTTGTTAAGCCACCCAGTTCCCTGCATGGTGATGACCAAGTGGTGACTCTACTGTCCACTCAGGTTCCACAGCCTTGGCCTGACCACAGACCCATGTCCAGACAAGGACGGGGTTGTTGGTACACAGGTACAAATGTGGCTCTGCCAAAATCTCCCCAGGGTCCCCCATGAAAGCAGTGGGTGCCCCATGGCCCTGCCCTGCCCTCAGTCTCTCTTCTGGGTTCCCTGAGGCAGAGCACCAGACACATAGCCCCCTGCCTCTGTCCACGCCCTCATGCACACCACACCCTAGGAGAAGCAGCCAGCAGAGTGGAGCTGACCGGGTCCCTGTGCTCCTTGTATACCTCACACCTTTCTTCACATGCTTGATGGTGTCTTCAGATTGGGAAAAGACTTTCCTGGATAAAAAAACGACCCAATCTGCAGCCCTGCACAGTGCTCCTCTCTACCACGGGCCTTTCTGCTGCCCATCAAGGGTTCCTCCTGTCCTTCCCCAGCCTGGGGCACTACAGGGCTAAAACAATATCACCTGCAGCTGTCCCAACGCTGTGACTTCAGTTGCAGGAATATTACCCTCTGCCAGGTCACCTCTGCCAGCCCAGGCTGTCCTGACTACATAGCCAATCCTGAGAGGGCGTCTGAGAGGAAAAATAAAACTTAAAATTTTTCACTCAACATGCAATTCCCCACATGGCCATGTCATGAAATCTGCCCTCCAGGAAGCCTTTTAGAAGCACAATGTCACATCTGCTACAGAAAATGAGTGGCAGAGGACAGGCCAGGGAGGAGGTGGTGGCCACTGCAGGCCTTGTGCCTTCTCAGGTGCAACACCGATGTCCCAGCCACTGTCAGCTTTGAATGGGAGAGAAGCGGCAGGAACAGAGAAGCCACAGCTCCACTACGCAACACATCCCAAAAGTAGGAGAGGGTCGTTGGACTGCGGAGAGGTGCCAGACTTGGGGGACCTCTAGATACAAATTGCAGCCTCAGCTCATTATTCCTTCACCTGTTCAGCACCTGCCACCCAGCTTCGGGCTCCCTGTAGGCACCGTGCTTGCTTCATGACAGAGATGAGGTTTGTCCTGAGCTCCCGCGCTTCGCCCCACCCAGACCCTGGTCCCACAGAGCTCAGCTGGGGAGTGACACCAGGGCCACCAGTACAGTTTCCCCAGAAGGTGATGACTGATTGTGCACAGGGGCAGTGGGGTGGCAGGAAAGGCATTTGCTGACACTGACCACCGTACCCCTTCCCAGGACCTCAGAGCCGACTAAATGACAGAAGATGCAGGCGTTGGCAGTCTCATGGTGAAACCTGCATGCATTACTCATCTGGGTACGTGAGGGGCTGTGATCACCTCAGCCCAGAGTCTTTGCTAGAAACCCCTCCTGCCACTTCTGAGGAAGTCACAAGGACCCCACAGACAGGACAATGCATGAGTCTCTTCGTCTCCCCCCAGCCCCAGGCCTCAGAGCTCCTTCCAGCCCAGGAGCCCCCAGCAGAGCCTTCAGCACAGTGGGCCTGGCCACCCTCTTTCAGGTCACCTGCCCTGTGGTTCACTTCTGTGCCAGTCAGTTCAGTGTCACTATAACAAAACTCTCCAGGAGGCTGCATTTAGGAAGGGGAGAGGTTTGTTTGCCTCGCAGGTTTGGAGGCTTTGGTCCACGGTCACTCGGCTCCTGCTGGTGCTGAGTGTCAGTCAACACGAAAGAGGAAGAGGTGGGGCCTCCGTAACACTCACTCCTCCCCAGCAGCTCCTTGCTGAGGACCTGTTCTGGACTCGTGGCCCTTGGCACAGCTATGCCCAAACTATAGCACTTACAAAGAAGCACCCACACCAAGTGTGCAGCAGACGGGCTTAAACTAATGGCATCTGTACCACTGTCACACTTGGCACAGCGCCATCATCCCCAAAGGTCTCCTGTCCCAAAGCCGATCCCTTCCTGTCAAGGGACCAGGGAGCAGATCAGCCTTCCTGCGCTGCATGTTCAGTGTGTGCTGTCCAGACCTCTACCTGCAAGGTCACATGACAGGCACACGGCCTCTCCTCCTGCTAAGCAGGACCTCACCGTGTGAGCAGGACACCACTGGCCCATTCCTCAGGTGACACATTTGCCCCCTCCCTAGATTGGAGCTTCGATGTACACAGGTGGCATGGACATCGCTGCTGGTCCTCACGTGAGCAGGCTCGTGCTCCCTGCGGTGAGCAGCAGGGGGAAGAATGGCTGAGTCCCAAGGCACACACTGGGCTCCCAGGGAGCTGCTGGCTCTCCGAGCAGCTGTACTCAGCCTTGGGGCTCCTGTCCTTCTGCAGGTGCAGGGGCCCTTGACAGCTCTCCTACTTTCACCTGGCATGGCAGGCTTTATTGGCAGACACCAGAGGACCAGCAGGAAAAGCTGTGCTCTTGCAGCAAGAGCACTTGTTTTTTATCTTTTATTTTGGATCAATGAATATAAATTATGCACATTCACAGGGCTCAGCGTGGCACCTCCCCACATCCACATAGCATAAGCACTGGGCTGTCTGACTTTGCTCCTGTTCTTCATTTACTCTCCTTTGCTAAATCCATGAGTTAAGCAAACCACATAGAGATAGACGCCCTGAACTGGCCAGCCACCACCCCACCGCCCCACCTCCCAGAAGCGACCCTGCCCTTGCTGGGCCATCTCTAACTCGAGGGACTTTGCAGCTGGTTGGTCCTCACACAAACCTTATGTCTTGCTGGTGTGGGGGGAGCTCTCCTGTTTCCTCAGCCCCTCCATTCTCAGTAGAGACAGACTCCAGGGACAGCAGGAGAATGCATCACCAAGCTGTCCACACCACACGCACAGTGCAGAGCTCCCCAAGTCTCTGCTCCAGCACCTCATGCAGCCTCCCAATCACAGACAGGATGGCGATGACCCTACAGTCTGGATGTCTTCAACCTCGCACACCTTTCTGTTTGAGGGGAACTACGTGGTTCCATCCAGGTGTTATCTAAACAGCCCCTGCCCTGTCACTTCCTGCAGAACAGAAACGCAATTAGCCACTTCCTCCCTTCTATGACTCGTGCGTAGGCGGCACCCCAAAGCCTCGTGCACTTATCAGAGAGGCTTTTGGGAGGTGGCTAGATCTAGGGTGTGTGAATATGGGGTAAGGAGGTAAAACTGGGATGAGGGATGTGGATAGTGGAAGCTCTAGCCTGGGTACGGGTGGTACCAATCCACGGGCTTGTAGCCTGGATGGAATATAAAGGGACAGAAAGAAGGCAGGCTGCTCCACTCGCTACCTTCTGCCTGCTCTGCCATGGACTGTTTCTTCTCTAAGATACCCCTCTGCCATGCCTCCCTGCCCTGGAACCAGCTGACTATGGGCTGAAACCTCTGCAGGCTGAGACAAGTAAGCCTTTCTTCCTTTAGCTTGTGAATGTCAGCTATTTTGTCCCTGCAAAAAGAAAAATAACTAAGACATTCTCCTTTACCACATCTTCATGCCCCACAGGTGCCTGCCTCCCCAAGCCACTTCCCAAATGTCCCCTTCAAAATCAGATCTCAGACTCTTGTCCTGGGAAAGACAACATCCCTGGACACAGGAGGTCAAGTGCAGAGTGTGAGCAGCCACTGGAAGGCTGACACAGGACAGCTGGCTGTAGTGACCCACATTGCTCTCCTTAGTGCAACTACAAAACAAAACTTGTTAGACACCCTACTAGACCCAAGCAATTACAGACTAGTTTGTGATTGTGTGTATATCGTGCCTATGTACATGTGTTTGCCTGTGGATGAATCTATGCATAGAATGTGTGCATTTGTAGATGCACCCAAGATGCACACATGTATGCATGAGGCACATGTATGTGTAGATGTGTACATACAAACATGTGTGTATATATATGTTATATTGTGTAGATACACACATTGACACACATGCTTGTCTCTGTGTAAGGCACAAGCACATGCAGGCACACACGCAGGTACACATATGTGTCTTTTATGGGAAGCATTTCCCCCACTCCTCCAGCCACTCCAGCAAAGGCTGCTCAGCCCTGATAAGTGAAGCTGTCAGCTCTTCTAGCATCGATCGTGCTCTAAGCTGACGTGACTGCGGCTCCTTGACGATTATTTAACTGATGTGCCAGCCGGCTTCCCACTGCCAAGGGGCCTGCTGCTTGGCCGGTGTGTGAGACGCCACACGCTTTGCTCCACCGGGCCACCGCTCTGCCTGGGTTTTCTGCAGCTGGCCAAGGGTGGGGTGGGGGCTCCAGAGTGGGTGCAGGTGCGTGCGGTGTGAACAACACAGACAATTCTTCCCATCCTCCTGCCTTCTGGTGTTCAAGATCTGGACTGCATTTGCAGAAGGGAGCAAAGGACTATTCCATTTCCTAGAACAGTAATGTTGAAGGATAAGAAGCTGCTAGAATATGATTGAGAGAATATTCTGTCACTTTAAGGAGAAGAAAGGGCTTCCTAAATGTGGACAAATGCACAAACTGAGACGAAGGGGAAGATGGTTAAATCACACTTGGTCTGCTTATCAAAGACACCACTGATAAGGGAGAAGACAAATGGCAGAGCAGAGAGAGAAAGACGTACAGAGAACTGTTAAAAACTCTACAAATCAGTAAAAGAGACAGAGAACCTAATGGAGAAGGAAATAGAAGACTCGCACAAGCACCTGATAAAGTGACCTATCCAAGACCGACAGACTTACAAAGACAGGATCACTATCGTTAGTTTTCAAGGAAATGCAAGCATGAACAAGACTGGGGAGTCAGTGGACACCTCCACAGGAGCCAGGACCAAACAGCGCAGTGATACATGGGGCAGGTGCCTGGGGACAGGACGAGCTGAGGTGGAACGAGCTCCCTTCCCCGAGATCGCCCACAGGTCCAGCCTGTGCCTCTGCTGCTGGGCTCCAAGCTTCTGCCCCTGCTGCTAAAGAGCTGGTGATGAAAGCACAGTCCCCAGAGAAGAAAAACAGAGTGAGGGACTGGGGTACCCTAGGGTGGACCCCCGGGGAATTAAACCCTCCTAGGGATTGCATCGTGCTCGTGGACCTGAGTAAAACAGGCATTGTGGAAGGAGCGTGTGCACAGACCCACTGTTGTTCAAGACGGAGGGAGCAGTGGTCCCTTGGCTCCCACAGAGTCCATGACTGAGACTGCCCCCTGTGGAGGAGTCTCTAGCATGCCATGGGGCCCTAACATGCAATGCTGCCCCTTCCTGTCCCCTGCTTGGCTGCTCAACCTCCCCATGTACACTTCAGCCACTCTGGGGTCTTACTCTATGCTTCCTTCAAGTCTCTGTTGGTGGCACCCCAAGCTTGTCACAGGGCTTGTCTTGCTGATGGATATGGGCACTACAGTGGGGGGTCACTCCTCAGAGTACTCGTCAAACCTCAACACCCATGCACTCATGACAGGACAGCCCACTGGCTTGTGTGACATGTGCAAGTTCATTCATGGTGTTCCCGTTAATACTGGCGGGAAAACAGTGGCTTGCAATCCCAGTTATGCTGGGATGGATACGCAGGCAGAAATTATCCAAGCTGTGTAATGCTTGTAGCACCAAACAGCAAGAACATACTCTGAGTGCAGCGACTTTTGACTGCACGGGGCCTGACAGAAGTGGCTCCCGCGATGACACGCAGAATTTATCCTTGCAGGAGTCAGAAAACCACTTGCTCTATGCAGGGCTGGAGGGCACGTGGGTGGGGCTGGATCCGCCTTTTTGTCTCTGTTAATCTAGAGATTTAGCGAAGCACTAGGAATTTAAGTCAGAACAGGAAAGTAAAGAGAATAATCCCGGAAGACAAGCATTCCTGTAGCTGCCCCAGGCTGCAATCATGCAATCACTGAACCAGAAAAGCAGAGTTGGTTTTCAGACTCCAGGGCAACCTCCAGAGTAAGCCTCAGATTGGCTCAGAGAGAAGATATCCTCAGCAGGCACGGCAGGAAGGAGCTAGCATCTCACCTGCTGATCTGCTCCTGCGGCTGGCTTGGTACCTGGGGCTGTGTGCTCCCAAGATGTGCGGGCGCCTCACTGCGTGCAGGTAGCTCCAGGCTCACCTGCATGGGCACACTTGTGTCTCATCTTCAGGAGCCTCAACCTCCAGGGGCTGCCCCTGCCTGTACTTATTGATTCTGGAAGAAGAGATGTTTTTCATTTTGATGTGGTCTACGGACTCATCAGTGTTTTCTCGATGGCTCTCTCTTTTGATCTTGTTTATAAAATCATTCACTATCCAAAGATAACATATTCCCCCACATCTCTGAAACATATCAAACTTTAGCTTTGCTGTTAAGTTTCCAATCTGCCTTCCTGGCTGACACCCATGACACTGACTGTGTCACTGAAATGGGGGCAGAGCTCCGTAAGGATGCTCTCCATAAGATACCTTCCAAGGCCACCAGGCCTTCTGGAACCACAGCCTTCAGGAGATCCCTAGTTGTCAGCAGCAGGGACTCAGATACCCAGCAAGGATGTGGAGCAGGAAAAGCCACAGGGGAGCAGAACAGTAAAGATGCCCAATTGCGCCAGCCGGGCAGTCTCCAGAGTGAACCTGTGGATCTGAGGACGCCATCGCCACTGTGGTTGAACCCCTCCACCCCAGCAGATGTAGCTCCCTGTGACTCTACTGTCCATGACAAATGAGGGTGACTATTCAGGGGCCAATAAAACTGTCATTTTTTAAATTTATTTATTTATTTATTCAGTACAAGGTCTCACTACACAGCTTGGACTCATAGTGACCCTCCTATTTCAGCCTCCCCAGCACTGGGATTACAGGCATGAGCCACTATGTCTCAATTCGGTGGCCAGCACAGTGCCCTGGGTTTCGGGGCCAGCACAGCATGCCATACTGGGGATCAAACTTGGATCCTTCCACTTGCCAGGCAGGCGCTTAGACTTCAAGCTATCTCCCCAGCCCCAACCACCACACTTTAAGTACTGCAAAGAGGCTCAGAAACTGGCTGTAAAGACTTGCAAAGCACACAGAGCACTCAGAAGAACTATGTTGGGCTGGCGAGATAGCTCAGTGGGCTAAGTGCCTGCTTAGGCAAAGGCAAGGATTGGGGTTCAATCCCCGGCACCAAATGCCACTCAGGCCCCACCCTCCAGGTGCACTGAGCCAGCCACCGAGACCTGACATGGTGACACACACCTGTAATCCCAGTGCTGGGGAGGCTGGAAGCAGGAAGATCACTATGAGTCCTAGCTGCATAGTGAGACCTTGTACCAAATACGTAAATTAAATTATGTCCAAAGTTACCCCAACAGGGTATGTGCAGATCAAGTCATACCCACGTTGGCTGCACAGGATGCCTGCTCTTCTGAGATCAGCAGCATCAGGCATGAACACCTAACCAGGATGTTCCCAATCCTGATGG
>NDGN011318965.1:0-13240 GCA_002564285.1 Tympanoctomys barrerae | reverse complement strand
ATATATATATATATATAGAGAGAGAGAGAGAGAGAGAGAGAGAGAGAGAGAAAGAGAGAGAGTGTGTGTGTGTGTGTTACAGGATCTCAGGACACAGCTCTGACTCAGTGATCCTCCTGGTTTCAGCCTCCCCAGCACTGGGATTACAAGCATGCATCACTACTCTGGGACTCTGTGGCTCGTTCAACACTCCCTGAGGGTGGGACTGGTGTAGCACGTGGTGCCAGGGATCGAACTGCAGTCCCTCAGCTTGTCTAAGCTTGCCTAAGCTGGTGCTTTAGTCTGCTGAGCTACCTCACCAGCCTGCTCATAAAAACTTTTTTTCCCATTCTGTAAGCTGTCTTTTCATTTCTTTTGTTGTGCAGAAGCTCTTTAATTTTTTTATGTATTTAGTACAAGGTCTACAGGGTCTCACTACACAGATCAGACTTGTAGTGATCCTCCTGTTTTCAGCCTCTGAAGTGCTTGGATTTCAGGCCTGCACCACCATGCCTAGTCTCAGTTGCTGCCTCAGCGTGCCCGAACAGCATGCTGGGGATCTAGCCCCAGTCCCTATGCTCTGCCTAAGCAGGTGCTTTATTCTCTGAGCTGTCTGGCCAGCTTAGAAGCTCCTTTATATTATCCCATTTCTTGGTACTATTTCCTGTGTAACCCGGTTGTTTTTTGAGAAAAGTTCTCACTATGTAGTTCCGGCTGGCTTTGAACTCATACATGGTCCAGGCTGGCCTTGTGGCAATCTTTGTCTGCCTGCTGTGTGCTGGGATTACAGGTGTGTGCTGCGATGCCCAGCTTCAGCCAGGCTTTTTCTTAGCCCTCTCGTCCCGCAAGTACTGGATACTACTGCAGACTGAATGAACTCAGGCCCTTTATACTGATCTAGGAGTTCACATCCATCCTGGTTTTTGAGTCAAGTTGCGCAGGCAGGGCTTGACTTTTGATCCTCCAGGCCCTGCCATCCCAACTTCGGGGATTAAAGGTGGGTGACACCACACCCAGTCTGTCCTACTAACAATATTCAGGCATTCTGAATTCATCGGAAACCTGACCAAGGCATCTGTGGTTCTGGAATAGGGTAGTACAAAATTTGTGACTATGAACAAAATTTCTGACTCCCGATTATCATCTTATTAAAAGAAATCAGGGTATATTAGTGGTGTATTTCTTAAATGTTTAAGTACTTTAAAAATGGAATTCCAGTCCAAAAATACATATACACAAATGCACCTTCGTGTCCATTAGTGTGTGTGCATACAGGAAAATGCAAAGCTAGCTGCAAAGGCCAGTGCTCTGGGCATACTGGGCAAGTTCTCTGCTATTGAGTATAGCTGGCCCCCTTTTCCATTTTATTTTGAAGCAGGCTTGAAGCTAAGGCCTTAACCTTGTAATCCTCCTGCCTCAGCTCCCCACTCATTTGCCTTTAAACACAATTCTTATTAGGGTTCATTAAAAATAATAGTGACCTAAATGATTTCACTATTAAATGTTATCTGGTTGTTTCTCTACATGCTAAATTAAAAACAAAAGTGAAATAATACAATTTAATTGTAATTTTTTTTTCAAATCTGAAGTAGCTTATTTCAGAAGCTAGCTGGGAGATGAGAAGTTAGCTGGGGTTTCTCAATTGCATTAGTCACAATTATTCACTGTTACCTACAAGCAGCCTTCAAGACCACCCCAGAGGAGAGCTGAGTGAACAAGGCAGCGTCTGCATACTGGAAGAAGTGAAAATAAAGTAAGAGGAAGAAGTGAGGTCAGTATTATCTGAACGGTTGAACGATGGAAGTAAATGTCATCATTGAGACATACATCCCTAAAAGGAGTGAAAGCAACACCTCAAATAGGTACCTTCCATGACAGGCACGATTCACCATATCAGGCTTTCTGACAAAAGCAAAGCGCACAGGGTTGGAAGTTAGTACTCTACCTTAAAAGCTATTAAGAAATCTAAGTGTTGAAGGAGTGACAGGGAAGAAATACACAAGTCCAAAACTAAGGTCATTTCAAAAGAAAAACAATCGGAATCTTGGAATGGCTGTGAGAAGAAGAAAAGCAGGCCCTGAACGGCAGGGGCTGAGCTGGACCTATGTGCTAGGCCCTGGTGTTCTCCCACTAAACACCAACAGTTTCACAGAACACCATTCTGACCATAATTTAGCATACCACAGATACTTTTTAAGCTACCTCTTAGTACTTTTTAACACAGATTGTTGCAAATACTTACAGACATGATTTGTAGGGCTGCCAATTGTACAAAACTCTACCCTTATAATTCCTACTAGCATTTAAAGAATTTAAGAGCAAATTACACTTATTTTCTTTATAAACTTCACTTTCCTCAATTTTTTAAACACAAAAACATATGCCTTTCCAAAAAAATCTACAATGCACGAACATATAGAATGTGAAACCTAATCTCCAACAAAGGTAATGCTATACCAACTTTTTTTTTTTTTTTTTTTTTAAGGTATTTGAATGTTGCAAGGTCTCACTATGCAGCTCCAACTCATGGTGATCCTCCTGCCTTCAGCCCCCAGGCTCTGAATTACAGGCATGTGGGACTATACCAGGACTCTGGCCAGCTCAGCCCTCCCTGGGGGTGGGGCTGGCAAGCCATGTAGTACCAGGACTGAACCAAGGTCCTTGTGCTTTGGCTAAACTTGCCGAAGCTGCTGCTTTAGTCCACTGAGCTATCTCACTGGCCCCCAAATACCAACTTAAGCAGTTGCGGGGCTTTTTGTTATTTTTATTATTATTTTATTTAATGGTACTGGGGCTAGATCTCTGGGGCTTGCACTTACAAAGTGCCTTTGTCACTGAGCTATCTCCCCAGCCTACCCACATTTTGATGATTATCATTCTAGATGACTTTTAATGCTACTGCATAAGCAGATTTTTTTTTCTCCCTCATTGCTTTTAACACGGTAATTTTTAACTGATATCTAAGTCCACAATTCACCACACGTGTCCCCAGACCTTGCCTTCATTACTTTTATTTGCAGTATTCAGGACTGAGTGCAGGGAATGCAGAGCTATAGTCCTAGCCCCCCTTTTTCTCTGATGCAGGGTCTAAGTTGCCTAAACTGGCCTTGAACTTGCAATCCTCCTGCCTGAGCCTCTCAGATTATAACAGGTATGTGTCAGGATGCGCAGCCTTGCCCCCTATTTCTACAACAGCACACAACAACAGAATATAGCCATGAATTGTGACCTGGTCATAGTCATGAGGTTATTTGCCAGGATGATTGTACACAATGCTGCTGTCTTACTTGCTCCAACATCGTAGCCATCGCCACAGACTTGCTCCTGAACAGTAGGCTCAAGACTACCAAATGGATCACTGGGCTGCGGGCTCTCAAGGAAACTCTGCTCTCGGCTTACTGACACTCTCAAGGGATCTCTGTCTTGACGTAACTCTGGTTTACCTGAAACGAAAAGAAACTCTGACTCATCAGATTTCCACTTAAGTTCCTTGGTTTGGTTAAAACTAAAAACTAAAATGGCAATTTATATTACAGATAAAAACCTAAACCACAGTCTGGGGAGATGGCTCAGTACAATAAGCACTTCCCTAGCAAGCAGAAGGGCCTGAGTTCAATCCCTGGTTCCACTAAAAAACCAAAAAACCAAAAAAACCCAAACCATTATAATAACTCCTTTTTTTCTTTTATGTATTTAGTACAAAGACTAGACGGTCTCACTACACAGATCAGACTCATAGTGATCCTGTTTTCAACCTCCCAAGCACTGGGATTACAGGCATGCGCCACCATGCCCAGTCTCTATCGCTGCCTCAGTGCACCCCAGGGGTGGAGCTGACACGGCATGCCAGGGATCAAACCCCAGTCCCTGTGTCTGCCTAAGCAGCTGCTTTAGTCAGCCAAGCTATCTGGCCAGCCCTTGTTTATTTGTTTTCTTAATATGTGGTTTCGCCATGTAGTCCAGGGTGGCCTTGACCTCACTATGAAGCCCAGGCTGGCCTCAAACTTGATGCAATTCTCCTGCCTCAGCCTCCTGAGGGCTGGGATTATGGGCATGCACTACTACTCTGGCAGCCCCAATTTTAAGCATGTTATGTGAGCTATTTTTTTTCTTTTCAGAAGTACTCAAAGTGTAAGTCTGACAAATTTTGGTATCCTGAAAATATATACAAAATTGGCAAACTACTAAACTACCTTTTACTGTATCAAATTATTTACCTGGTATGGAAGTTCTGCCACTTGCTGGCGATTCTTCTTCTTGTATGGCACTAAGTTCATGCTGATTTAAATCCAATCCTTGTTTCACTTTTGCCACAGGTGGCTTTGCGGCTCTTTCACCTGGCTCTCTGTGCAGAGGCTCACCTAGCAAGGTAAAACCAACAGTAAAACTGAACAAAAATTACAATGAGAGGCTACAATTAAAACTAACATTCTTTGACTAGCAAGCTACTGGAGATAAAAGTAGAAAATAATCAGTTAAATAATTCCAATAAGATACAATCATCTTACCACTTTTCTTGGAACTGATAGCTTCTAAAAGCAGCTGGTTATCACCAGAGTTGCTCCTATCCACATGAGCAGTACTTTCCAGATCGCCTCTTGCTAGGTCTTCCATTTGAGGAGGCTGCTCTCTCAACTCTTCCACCTTCTGCACTTTAAAAAAATCATTCTGATCTGTAAGTTTGCTTGCCTGAAAACGTACACAGATAAAGGTGGAGATGACACAAATTGGGGGATTACGTATTACATACAACCTTAATCAAATAAAGTTTTATCACTCACAGTATATTTTAGTACAAAATGAAATGCTTTCAATACTGAAAGGGTGATATTTCCATGAAAAAGTACAACCTAAACCTAAAAACTAAGTCTTCGACTCTATCTTTCAATAAGAGATTATTCTTTTTCTATTACTTCTCCTTCAAATGACCAGAAAATCCCTAGGACCTAACTTTGATTGGACTCAATTCAAGCTTCTTTTGAACACCAAGGATTTACAGAATTGTTTTCATTAAATAAAACTTGTGATCTTCTAAAATAAAATGTACCTATTTATATTTAGAGCACTTGCCTTGTATGTGCAGAAACTAAGAACGTGAGTGACTGTACCAGTGTTTGCAACAATTCGGATGCAAGCACAAGTTCAGGTCTTCATCAGCCGAAAATCATGCCAGCTTTACAACAGGAAATAATGTCACTTAAAGACAAAGATGGTACCATCCCAGTTCATATATAAGGTCAATAAAGAGCACAAGATCTGCTACTGTATAAGGAAAATTCTCTTGAACCAGTTTTTCCCCTTTTTTTGCTTGTCTTTGAGCTAGTCTTACTGTGTAGTCCAGGCTGGTCTCCAACTCATGATCCTCACACCTCAGCCTCCCAAATACTGGGATATGGGGTCTACTATTATACCCAGACTGACTAGTTTTTACAATTTTAATGATACACTTAAAGCCTATTATAGGGGGACTTTTAAATGAAAATCTATGTTTTTTTGATATTTACACTTAAAATTAGTTGGGCTTCAAATATATCAGTGTCATAGTCAACATGTCAGGTATGACAATTTTTTTTAATAAAGTGGGGATTGCATACATACAGTACCACGGAGCTATACCTGTCCCTAGCCTTATTTGTTGAGGGTCTCACTATGTAGTTCAGACTGGTCATAAACTATGTAACCTAGGCTTTGAACTTACAATGATAATGATCTTCCTGCCTCAGCTACCCAAGCGCTGGGACTGCAAATGTGTACCATCATGCCCAGTCAGCCTTGTTTTTTTGAGACAGGGTTTCAATGAATTGCTCAAGCTGACCTTGAACTTGTGGTTCTCCCACTTCAGTCCCCCAAGTGGTTGCTGTCACCATGATCAACACAAATATTTTAATTTTTTAGTTTGTGGTAAAAAATTGAAGTACATTTAACATCAAACCACTTAACGCTTTAGTTTTAGGACTAAAACTGAAGTCAGGTTTAAGCCTCCATTGTTTAATTTTTATGTACTTGAGGTTAAATTATACCTGGCTGTCTTTAATGAAATCCTTCAATGTCTCTTGATGTCTTTGGATGTGCTGCTGCAATGCTGCTCTCCTCTGTATTAGCAATTTTTCCTGTACTTTTTGGCTATGATGTAGAATTTCCCTTTGTAGGTCCATCTGTTTGCAAAGACCTGCATTATCTTGCTGAGCTAAAATAGGCTGTGAGTAGCTCAAAAGTCTGTCTTCAAACCTTGGGATGGTAGAATCAATTGAGGTAGTAGCACGCTCCCTTTCAGATTTATAAAATGTACAAATGCTTGGAGATTTAGCTTCTGCAAAAGGTAGTGGAACGAATGAATGCTCTGCTTCCTTGGATAGAAACAAAGAGGGGACGGCGTGTTCAGCAGATTCACTCTGGCTTAACTTACTCTGCCTAATTAGCAGTTCTTCTTGACATTTATCTATAGACTGTATCATTTCCCTGTCTAATTCCAACTGTGTTGTCTCAGCATCATTTCTGGTTAGGAATGACTTTCCAATTGTTTCAGAATAGGCAGCAGGCAATGCAACTTGGGATGAAAGTGAAGAGGAACTAATCTGCTCAGATGACACCCTTTGTTCCAACTGATTTAATCTTTGCAAAAGCAGTTCTTCTTGAACTTCCTGTTCAGATCGAATGGCTTTCTTCTGTGTATCTAACTGCTGTTGAAGTGCCTTCAAATCACCACGGTGAGGCTGGATAACATGCTCAGGACACACCTTTTCTTCAAATTTGCATTGTCTGGACATTAATTTTTTCTGGGTTTTCTCAATAGAGGGAAAGGAATTTGTCTGTGTATGTATATGTTCTTGAAGTGTAATCAAATTATTCTGCTGAAGTCTAGGATGTGATAAATTCAACAGCCTATCAGGGAATCTCTGTATTTCAGAATGATCTGAGATTGTGCTATTACTATCAGCTGACCAGAGTTCTTGGGTTCGTTCAGATTCAGTAGGAGGTAATGAAGCAAATGAATGCTGTGCTAAGGGTGAGAAAGTAACCTGCTCAGATTTTCTTCCCTTCCACCCATCCTGCTTAAGTAAACGTATTTTTTCTTGAGCTTCCTGTCTAGACTGAATGATGGCTTCCCTCTGCATAGCTAGCTTTTCTTGAAGTGCCTTCAACTTATCTTGTTGGGGCTGGATAAGCTGTGACATCTCCAAAAGCCTATCCTGCAATTCTGGGATCTGATGACTTGAAAGAATTTTACTATCACTCTCTGTTGAAAGAGGTTCCTGGGTTGTACTAGAGCCAACAGAAAGTAATGAAGTAAATGACAGTTGTCTTAGTTGGGGTTCAGAAGAAATCAGCTGTTCCAATGCACTTTGTTTACATACTAATTCCTGATTTTCTTGTCTAGCATCAAGCATTACCCTCTGTATGTGTGACTGCTCTTGGAGTGCTGTCATACTTTCTTGTTGAGGGAGGTTAAGCTGTGAGAAATTAAGAGACTTATCTTGGAATGGCAGAATTATACTCTCCTCAGATGAAAAAAGTTTCTGAAATCTTTTGGGTTCAACATTAGAATTTTGTAAGGCATCTAAATGTGGAATAACCATTTGGAGGGATGAAGAACTCATCTGGCCAGGCAAATTGTCCTCCAAATTCCTTTGACCATGTGACAGTAATTCCACTTGTGACTCACATCTAGCAGGCAGAGTATCCCTCAGTGGAGTCACTAGTTCTTGGAGAGGCTTCACCTTGTCATGAGGTAGAAAGTGCTGTAGGAAATCTGATGTTCCATCCTGAGAATCTGGGATTTCAGGCCCACTTGAAAGAAGCCCTTTTTCACTGTTGGATAAATGCTGTTCCTGGATTTGTTCAGATTTTCTGTTAGGAAAAGCTAGTGAAGTAAATGTATGCTGAGCTACCTGATATGGCAAAGAAGGCTCAGCCTGTTCAAAATGTATTTGTCCATCCACTTCACTCTGTTTATGTACAAGTAAGACTTCCTGAGCTTCTCGCCTAGCCTGAAGGTCATCTCTTTGAATATTTAACTGTTCTTGGAGAAATTTTAAATTATTCTGTTGTGATATGATAGGCTGTGAAAAACTTAAAAGACTATCGTGAAGATGTGGGACCACAGGATGTCTCGAGAAAACTGAGGGAGTATTCTTGGTTGGAGAAGGTTCCTGGACTCTCCCAGACTCAGCTTTAGCAGAAGGCAGTGAAACAAATGAATCTGGTGCAGGCACTGGGAAGAATATTGAGAGACCAGTCTTCTCTTCTAATTCCTTCTGCTTGAACAAAAGAAATTGTTCCTGAGCTTCCTGTTTTGCCTGAAGAACTTCCTTCTGTAGTTCTAACTGTTCTTGAAGAACCTTCAGATTATCTTGCTGGGCTATGATAGTGTCGGAGGATGGAAAAGGTCGATGATGCACCTGGCTGCCTGTAGAATGGCTTACAGAAACTGTACTTTTATGCATGGTTGAAAAGGGTTCTTGAATTTTTTCAGACTCAACTTTACTAGGGAGAATAGTAAAAGAACGCTCAGGTACCAGTGGTAGGAATAAAGGTTCGGTTAGTTTCAGAGATACACTTTCACTATCCTCTGCCACGACTTGGGAGGAATCTATAGCTTGAGAAATTGTTGGCCTCAGTGTTTCAGATATTTTTGTAGTTTCCTGTAACGGTAGCTGTCTACCATGTGATAAAGCACTTGAAAGTACATGTAAACCTTTTGGGATTAATTTGTAGTCTCTCTTTTGTGTTTCAATCTGAGAGAATTGCCTTAGGTGTTTTTGTGATTCCAAAGACTGCTTGTCTAAAAAATCTGAAGTGCTAGATGTTTCTATCTGTGGAAACTGTCTTTGTCCTGGAACATGAATAGAGTCTTGCTTTAATTTTGAGATCTGCATGGGTTGATATTTGTTAAGATTCGACTTAAATCTCTGACTTTGATCCCAATGTTGTGACACAACAGTGGATTTTTCAGATTTCTGTGGTGGTAGTGTTATAATGGAATCAGATATCAATGACGTCGCTGATGTTGATGGGTACCTTCCTTTTAACATCATCTGATATTCAAGTAATCGTCTCCTGGCTGTTGCAACAGATTGCTCGTGTAACCTACCAAAAAAAACACAGCAAATGAAAAATGACCCAACTATCAAGTATATATTAAATTTAGAAATCTATGTAAGCCAAATAAGAAATCCAAAAGACATACCAAACACTGTTATATGGAAATTACACCCTAGACATTACCTGTTTTGTTGTAGAAGCCGCTGTTGGTAGTTACGAATCACCTGCCTATGACTATCTTCATCAGAAAATAATGCAGCAGTGTCCATCTGATAAAAGACAAAACTACTAATTAAAAGGCAAGTTCAGAACAAGTACTAAAGTATTTTGTGTAAACTTAACGTCCACTATCGTAAATATTTCCCATCCAAGTACTAAGCAAGTGTGACCCTGCTTAGCTTCGTGATCAGATGAGCCTGGGTGCATTCAGGGTGTTATGGCCGTAACCGTAAGTGTAAATTACTGAACAGCTTTATTTATTCATTCTTACAGTACTGGAGACAGAACTCAGAGCCTTCCTACTACGCTACATCCCCAGCCAGTTTTTGAAAAACTTTAAAGGGACAGAGCCTCACTAAGCCATAAAGTTACCCGAGCTGGGCTCAAAAACTTGCATTCTCATCCTTCAGCCTGCAAGAGTGCTGGGATTACAGACCCGTACCACTACATGTCACCTCAATAGCATAGTCATATTTCCATCAGTAGGCACATTTATATTACCATTCTATGGACACTCAAAGAAAAAAACATTAAGTTGATAAAAAATTATATATACATTAAGTGATCAAAAAAAGAGACATTTTATTTTTCTAAGCTCTATGGCTGCTCCCATTTCTCTGTCCAACGATTCACACAGATTTCATGCATCGTACCCCAGTTGGTTGAGTTTTTTTTCTTTTTTCTTGTTCCAGCTGAGCTCTGAAGCAATCAGTTTCTAACCTTAATTTCTGTTGTTCAATTTGTTCCAGTAATTCCAACTGCTTTTGCTTCTGCTCTTCTATTTCCATTATCTAGATGGCAATAATACTATCAATCTATTTACAACAAGCTCATAAAAACACTAAAAAGTAATTGTTTTATCACAAAAAGCACAGATTAACCATGATTATCCACGAAGGGATAACTGTGTTACCAGCAATGCCAGAAGGGCCTTCCCACTAAACTACATCCCCAGCCTGTTTGTGTAAACTTAACTTCCACACTGTAAATTTCTCCCATCCATACACTTGATCATAACACAGGAGGAAAGGAGAAAAGGGAGGAAAAGACAGAGAAGGGAGGAAGTGTAAAGCAGCAGTAAGAAAAAAAGAATAAATACATACTATTTCTATCTTTTGGGAGCACAAGGAAATCTTGAATACCACATAAGAACCACTCCCAGAGAAGCGGCAAATGGTACACAGCTAAATTCTATGTTCACGTCTTTAATTTTCCATTGTTCTTAGTGTCAACAATGACAAAAGAAATTAAATACGGAGGTCCCCAAAATACTTTGATTTCTTAGGGACACCCTTAAGAAAATAGTTATCTATTTTTTGTTTTCCTTCTTGAGGCAGGATCGGGGGCCGGGGAGATGGCTCAGTGAAGCAGGATTTCACTATATAGTTTAGGCTAGTCTTGAACTATGTAGCTCAGGCTGGCCTTGAACTCTCAGTGATTCTTTTGCCTCCGCCTTCCCAGTGCTAGGATTATTCATGTGCCATTTGCCCAGCAACTCAGTAGTTACCTAGTTTTGTGGCCTACCAAATAGAGTATCTAGTGAACCTAATACAGGCCCTCATACAGACAAAAAAATACTAAGTAAAATGTAGTATAATTTTATAAAGAGGAATATTTCTAATAGAGATAATGAACAAAGAAAAATCCTATTTTCAAAGTAAAAAAAGCCCTGACCTGATGAGCGCTGTCATCTTTCTTTTCTTCATCATAGGAATCACTCAATTTAGACTTTTTATGGTACCTTTTGTGCCCCCTCCCCCTCGGGCTTTCTTTTCTCTTTTGAGATAATCTCACTCTATTGCTCAGTTTGACCTCAAATCCACAAGCTGCCTGCCTCGGTCTCCCAAGTAGCTGGGGTGACAGGCATAAATTAACTGAACAGACGTTTGTCAAAAGAAGAAAAAAGGGCAAGTGAATATATAAAAATTGTGCAACATCTTTAGCCATTAGAGAAATGTAAATCAAAACAATGTTGAGATTCCATTTAACCCTGATCAGCATGGCTATAAGCACCTGCTTAGGCAAGCACAGGGACAGGGGTTTGATCCTGGGCACTATATGTTGTGTCAGTGCCACCCCCAGGCATGCTGAGCTGGCGCCAAGACCAGAGGTGGTGGTGCACGCCCGTAATCCCGGTACTGGGGAGGCTGAAAACAGGAGGATCATTAAGAGTCCAGGTTGCACATGAGACCCTGTACCAAATATATTAAAACAAACAAAAAAAACCCAATGAATGCTGGCGAGGATGGGCGGGAAGGAAACATAAGGTATTGTAACTATTAGGAAAATCAGTAAGGAGATTCCCCAAAAATCTAAAAACAGAAATTCTACATGATGCAGCTATACCTCTCCTCAAGTATGTTCCTCAGGTCAACCTCAACTACAGAGCAAGACCTTGTCTTAAAAAATGGATCAAGATGTTACACATAAACAACAGCTTTCCCAAACAAACACCATTATTCTGTACTACAAACATGCAGTAATTAAAAAATAAATTTTGTAAAAAGCAGAGCTGACCAAAATTACAGTTAAGAAAGTTCAACTTGAAATTTTCCCACAAAAAAACTACTTTTCAAAGGTGTTTGGGGATACAAAGGCCACCTCAATGTCTAATATGTATAGGGCACTGTAGCAGAAGTTATAAAAGATAAATTGATTTTTGGTTTGTTTGTTTTGGTGGTTCTGGGAATTGAACTCAGGGCCTTGTACATGGTCGGTGAGTGCCCTACTGAAGAGCTGCATTCCTTGCCCAAATTACATTTTCTGAAAATAGTATCTGCCTTTAAAAAGCTTATACAAAGTAGGTAAAGTAAGGGTGAAATGAGAAGTACAAAGACAAACTTCACTGTATCAGGAATGTTTGTACAAGACAAGGTAGGAAACAAGGTATCAAAAATACAAGGCGCCAAGACAAATCACACAAATCGAACAAAATTTCATTATTTAGGAGAAAAAAGAAACCTTTAAAAATAAAATTTCGCATTACCTGTTTTTGCCTTGCTGACATTCTAACTCTGACTGCTTCCTCTTGAGGGTGAAGTAGAACTGAACTCTGAGCTACAGTTGTGACAGATGGAGTCTCATTTATTTCTATGAGAATCCCCAAAACAAAAATTAGTCCCAGTAATTTAGAATTTTGACACTACCATCATGCCTTTCTACTCATTTATTACATAAGCTTACTAGCAAAAAGTTGTAGAATCTTAAGATGTGATAAAAAGAAGCACCTTGTTCCTTTCCAGAGTCTGTGTGGCCTGACAGTGGCTTATCTTCACTAGTAAGTGGTCCAGACTCAATTGTCAGTATGTCACTTTCCATAACTGTAACAGATAATACCATTTTAATATAATCCTATTATCATTAAGCTTAAAGGAAGCAAAAATAACCAAAAAAATTGCATTCTAATAACCATCTCATCTTGGTCTACTTAAATATCTTAGTTAAAATCCAGTAATCTTTCCCCCCCTTTAATTTTGTCATATTGGGGATCGAACCCACCAAGTCCACATGGACCACATGCCTGGCTTGTTTGAGAAACAAAGGAATCCAGCTTCTGCAGGACAGTGACTGCCATGGGAAGCGTGGTAGGAAACAGTCAGAAGGATGAGGAAGGGACGAGAGTGGACGTGTGTGTAGGGAGACTATACAGAACGGTGATGCCACTGCAGTCACACTGGGTTTTATTGAGTGAAACTGGTAGTTATCAGGGGACTTCGCAAGACTTCTTTCTTCCTGTGTTCTCACAGGATCACTCAGTAAAAAGACTCTAGGAGGGAGACACAGAGCTGTACAGACTACTATAAGAATTTATACTAGAACCAGCACAGTGGCACATGCCTATAAGCCTACATCCTCATCAGAGTAAGACAGGACAATTCCAAGACTGAGTAGCCTAGGCAACTTAGTGAGCCTGTCTCAAAATAAAAATAGAAAGGGCTGGGGAAGTGGCTCAGTATTGGAGTGTCCCTGAGTTTGATCCTATACCACACACAGAAAAGGA
>NDGN011318929.1:0-11607 GCA_002564285.1 Tympanoctomys barrerae | reverse complement strand
AAGAATGTATACAATGTGTTAATTATTGAAACTGTCCTACCAGTTTGGTTTGAAACTGTCTCAATGCTATCTGTTTCTCAATAAATATATGAGGGAAAAAAGAGTGAATGCTTCTACAGTTGGAAAGAATTGAAAAGATAACAACCTCACCCTGAGAGTAAGCAAGCAGTCACATGCACATCTGGAAACATAATTTGAAACAAATAAATGATAATTGTTAAAATCCTTTAATGCTATGATATGGATATATTTCCCCAAAGTTTATGAGTTAGAAACTTAAATAGACGCATTAATAGTGGAAGTGAGGCCTTTTGGAATTAGTTGCTTTATAGGAAGAGAAGTCAAAGCTGGCAGGCTTGGTATCTAACCACATGATGTGTTCCACCATGCTTTGATGCAGCAGGAAGGCCATCATAAGATACTGACACCATGTTCATGAACTTCTTAGCCTCTGAAACTATAAGCCAAATGAGACTTTATACTTTTTAAATTATGTAATCAATAGCATTTAGTGATAGCAACAGAAAACAAACTAAAACAGTCTTTTTTTTAATAAACTCAGGTTTATTAAAAAAATTTGTGAGGCAGGTACTGTGCCAATGAGCTATGTCCCCAGCCACAAATTTCTGTTATTGCCACACTTCTGCTAGAAGCATGCATCCCCATTGTCCTAGATAAAACTCTTCAGCAATTTAGAGATACATTCAATATTCAAAGGAATACTATGATTTCTCTTATCCCTATTAAGCAGGAATTGTGTTGCTGCATGTGTTTGTATCCACCTCTTTATTTTGAGCAATATATCTATTTCAAGAAATATTATGTAAAGTTTTCGTTTGGTGGAGCATCAAACATGAATAGATGGTTTTGTGGCTTTGTGTCAGGGTCAGCAGAATTTTATAATAATGAGTATTTGACATGTCATTGAACCTGTCACAAACTATCATAAGAGATATGTGAAGCTATCCTGAAGAGGCAGCACTAAGCTAACTGGAAATACTAAGAATCAACTAATTATTTCTGATAATAATAATTCCTTATAGAATTTACTGTCCAAGAGTTAATTCCATACTGAGAACCTCAAATCAAAATAGCATTAAGACTGAACTGTAAACACTAGCCTCTGTCTTTTAAAATATTTGAGTCTATTCATGTTTATTTACATATTACCGTTAGTCAAGCTGCTGCCTTATGGAAGATCCTTTGAACATTTCAAATACAAATCTTCGTATTTTATAAGACCAGCTAATTATTTTAAGTAGTATTTCAATATAACTAGAAAAAGTACCATCCTATGACTGAATACAAATTTTTAGTGGGTCAGAGTCTTTCTTTCCTTTTAGAGCTAAAGAGAATTATAGCTTCGTTTGTGTCTCTTTTCTCTGCCTTCCAAAAAGTTCTACTTCACTAAGCTCATTAGCTGAGTAATAAAGAGTGGGTAGTACAAACAAGGAACATACGTGGGCAACAAGAGGGTCTTTACCTGAGAAATGGTTCTTTTCTAAGAATGGTGAGTAGAAGCATGAACAGGTGCACTTGGCAGGACACTGGATAAAAAGAAACAAAAGGGAATTTCAAGAAATGTTGCTGAAAAAGTATATATCCTTTTTTCATGTTCCAACAAAGAATTGAAATGCTTGGGCCATATTATTTTAAATGCATCATTTTGGAGGGATTAATTATTTGAATTCTAATTGTCTTAACATTAAAATTCTTAGTGCAAAAAAAGAAAGAAAGAAAGAAATGGGTGAGATCTTTAAATTAGCAATTGAGTAAAAGAAAAGCATTACCACAGTAGTTGGTTTAGCAAGCAAATTGATCAAAGCCACAGTTCATCTATGTTTTCAAATCCTCCCTTATCAAAGGAACCTCCTACCTTAATGTCAAGACTGGAAGCATGGAGCCCTGTCTTTCCTGATGATTACCTTTCAAAAGGATAGTTCCCAGACCTGGAGAAAGGTATAAAACTAACAAGAGCCTGAGAAAAGATTTAGATCTGAAAGAAGCTAAGAAAAAGAAATCCATAATTGTAGGCTTTTAAGAGCAGATGTTCTAAGAAAAGGAAAGTAGTTGGTGGTGGTGGTGGTGGTGAGGACTGAGATTTTATCAACCTGAAAGGAATGTTAAAGCTCTCTTGGTCAATATATAGTGCCTTAGTACACTTGGAATGCTATATTAAAATACCATAGACTGGGTAACTTATAAACAATAAAAACTTTTCTTTTTTTTTTAATTCTGACCAAAGCACTGAAGGGAGGACCTACTTTCTGGTCCATAGCTAACACCTTGTAGCTGTTTCTTTGTGTAGTGGAGGGGGAAAGGCAGCTTTCTGGAGCCTCTTTGATAACCCCATTCATAGGGCTGTACCATCATGAACTCATCAATTCCAGTGGGCCCACCTCTTAACACCATCATGTTGGCAATGGGTTTCACCATGTGCACTTGGGGTCAAATCATAGTGTGATAAGGTTAAGGAGCAGATCAGGAACAATTGCTAAGGTCTAGTGCTTGTGTGTATGACTCACTTAACAGGAACACTTGATTTGCTCATCTGCAGATGAGGATACTGAGGTTCAGAGGATCCCTGCAGCTCAGGCTACTAGTTCACCTGCATCTGCATCAGGCTACTAGTTCACTAGCTTAGTAGGATGCCAGCAGCCTGTCTTTTGAGCTCACGATCATAACCACCCTACTCTGCTTCCTTGCTGCTGGTCTGGTGTATAGTCAACTCTTGTACCCCACAGTCTAATCTTGTAGATCCTATGGCAGGAGGACTCTGAAGTGAGCCATAAGGACCAGAAAACATGTATCATTCTTTATCCTTAAGAGGAAAACCTATGACTTGTTTCTAAATGACAAAATACTGCAAAGGATAGACGACTTTCATCGTATTGCATCTTACAAGGTTTAGTCCCAGCAGCTGAGACTGAAATCTTCTTCCAAGGCTGAACAAGGTAAACTACCACATTATAAGACCTCTGAGAGACCCCATGATGAAGAACTCCAGGTGGCCTCTTGACCTAAGAGGAATGGGTCAGACCTACAGTGACAGCCATCAAGGAAGGGAGGACCTTGTTCCTATAACTTTCATCAACCACATAAGCCTAGAAGAGAACTTCATGTTCCAATGTTCCAGGTGAACTTTTTTGGCTCCTAAGCAGAGAACTCAGCAAAGCTATGCCCAGAATCTTGACTTGCAGAAACAGTGAGAAAGGTGTGGTGTGAGCTGCAGAGCCTGTCTTTCCTGGCCACGTCTGTTATGTTGGTCAATACCTGGCTCACATTTGCTTTAACAACCTCCTAAAAGCTCCTTCTGTCAATCTCCAGTTTTGCTCATCCTCATACTTGCCTGATGTAGTTATCTTTTGAAAATGTAACCTTGATACACTACACTTTAGTGTGATCAGCAGCAATATCACCTAAAAATCTGTAAGATAAAGTCCATATTCCTCAGCAGATTGTAGGAAGCCCTTTCCAGTTTTGAAAAATTCCAATTACATCACTCACTGTTTCAGAGAATTTGAGGAAGTCAACATTTATATCCAAGTCTCAGTGTTCTCACTTGTAAATATTACACATAGCGCGTATCTTATAAATCAATGAGAAGGATTAGGCTAGACAATATAAATACAGTTATCAGCATAGTGCTAAACATGAAGTGAAAGTCAAAAAAGTATTAGTTACACGTTGATGGGCAGCGTCTGTTTGTGTTTACAGACACTTATTCATTGTACATAAAGGGAGGAAGGATGAAGGTTACGGAGTGTGTGGCACAGCAGATTGTCTGGGGACAGGAAGTTCTGAGGTGAGCGAAGACAGATGCTGGGTCTTAGACACACATGTGGATTTCCAAGCAAGAAAAGGACGTGTGAAAAGACACAGATGCCTGAAATAGCTAGATGTAATGCAGGCACAACAAATGAAGAAAAGAATAAAACTTCGTCTGACTTTTACTATGTGCCAGGCACTACTTAGAAGGTTTACACATGAATTTACTGAATGAATCCTGACCCACGAGCTAGGCACTAGTGTCTTCCCGCTGTGTAGATGAAGACAATCAAACAAGAGGAGGTATTTGTCACAAAGTCATATACTTATGAAATGGATGCTGAGATTTGAACCCAGGCAATGGGAGTGCTCCCCTCTGCAGCATACACACCATCCAAAAGCCTGCTCCGACTAACTGACACAAACCTAGAAGCAAGAGCACCAAGTAAAAGAACTAATTGGGTAGAAGGAATCATTATTGTTGACCTGGGTTAACTGCTTTAACACAAATGAGAAAAATTAAATCTCAGAAAGGTCGAGTGACCTTCCTTTCACACTATGGCTGGCAAGAGACAGCTCTGAGGCTAGAATTCAACTAATGCTCAGCAACATAAATGAACTGGTACTGGATCAATGAATACATATATACATATGTAGTGCACGCACACATGTGTGTACATGTTTATGTGCACAGAAATGTATGCCAAGAATAGTCCTCTGGCTGGGGAGATACCTCAGTGGCATAAACACCTTCCTGGTGTAAGCACAGCATCTGAGTTCAATTTCTAGCACCAGTCCTTTAACAGAGTAAGGGATTCGCTGAGCTTTCCCTGCCTCATCCTATAAATTTAACATTTAAAATCATCAGATGTAGTCTTTAGTCAGATATGATACTGAGAGCACAGCCTCTCTTACCACTTTGGAACATACACAAGTAGCAGCAAATGCATCATTCCTTGCCAGTACCTTGCAGTCTTATTGAAAAAAAAAAAAATCAAAGTGAGTGAAGTAGAGGCTACTCAGGCACATTGAAAGGATTCAGTGTGGAATCCAGACAAGGAACTCAAGTGGCTTATGGTCATCAGAAATGTATTTTTTTTTAATTTTCCAAAATGTACCTCTAAATATACCTCACTTTCATACATAATTTGTCACTTCATCGTTTAATAAATTTTTAAATCAGGCTACTAATAAAATGTGCTATTTCTTGGCATCAGAGATATAAAGTATGACTCCAGCCCTGATGAAACTTACATCGTGTCAGGGAGAACAAAAAGCATATAATACATATAACAAAATTGTATGTCATGTTCTATAAGGTTTAAATCCCAAGGGCAAGGGAAAGAAGATGAGAAGAGGAGGAATCTGGTGGGAGGGCCAGGGAAGGGGAGTCAAAATGTTCCTTGAGGGAAAATTTAGATGTAAGAGAAGAAGTTAGAGCTCTGAGATAAAAACCTTCCAGGTGGATATAACAGGTAAGAGAAAGGACCTGGGGCAGGAGTGTGCCTGGCATGTTTAAGAAATAATAAGAGGACAGCCAGATAGCTCAGTGGAATAAAGTGCCTGCTTAAGAAGGTGCAGGAACTAGGTTTGATCCCCAGCATAATGTGCCAGCCCCTGGGGGGCGCTGAAAGTGCGATTGAGAGTGGGCATGGTGGTGTGCACCTGTAATCCTAGCACTTGGGAGGCTGAAAACAGGAGGATCGCTATGAGACCAATCTGTGTAGTGAGACCTTGTAGACCCTCTACAACATACATTAAAAATAAATTAGAAAAAAAGAAATGCCAAGGAGGCTAATGGGTATAAGCAACATGACCAGGGTGAGAAATAACATCAAGAGAGGTAACAGGTAGGTCAGCTAGGACTCTACATCATACTGACATGGAAAACTGCGGTCAGAGCTGGTGCAGAAAACTGTCTCTTGCTGACCATTGTTTTAAGGTTTTCCAAAGAAGAACTGCACACATATGCTGCGGTAATCCAGATGAGAGGAACCGGTGGTTCTGTGTCTCAGACTGTGTGTGCAGTGGTCAACGCAAGTGGAGGTCATTATTTAATTCGCTGTCACAGAGGGAAACTTCTTATATTTCACTATTTAGAATGTTTTCTGTATATGACTTAAAAGCTAACCATCCATTCTTAAAGGCCACTCTTTTTCCTGCATTTTTTAAAATCATGAATGTAGTTAAAATGTATAGAGCCGTCCTGCTTTAATTTCTTATATGTGATGACTTGCACTGACTAATTTTAGATTTTTTTAAATAAACTTGCTAGTTGTGGTTGAACCATTGGAGAAGACACCTTTTTTTGAATGCTTTGGGTACTTTTTACTATGTTTCATTCTTTAAAAATCATTCATAACCATATAACAATGTTTCTTTTCTTTAGAGAAATTTTGTGCTTGCCTGAAAGGTGCATTGATAAGTCTTTGATTTGGGGCTATTAATACATTTCCTGAACCTGAGATATCTTCACATTATTGAGACAAAAATCTGCTTCACCATAATTCATTGTAACAAACATTTAAATACCATGCACTTATACAACTAACTTTCAGAAACTTTACTCAAATTTAACTACTGATTTGTCTTATGATATCTCAAGTCATTTAATGATTTTCTCTTTCCAAATTGTGTCAAGAATACTGGCAAGCAAAAAAGTGCCTTAACCCTCCTGTTAAGTGACCAATGCCTATGTTTTATAAAACAAAGCAACCCTTTTAAACTTACACTCATATTGTTTATGTGTGTGCTTGTGCTCACTTTTTTCTCTTGTCCACATTTAGGTCTTCCCCTCCCCTCCCTGAAGAATGTACCAGAATAAATCATTTGGTATTATTCAGTAAATGCTGAGCAACCTTTGTGTGGCTAAGAAATACTTGTATAAAACCCTCACACAGAAATGAAGATTTAGCTGAGCATGAAAGTTGACGTTAAAGTTTCCTTAAGGATTTTGAATACACAATTCTGTTCTTTCCTGGAAACTCCCCTCCATTCTATGTCACCAGTCAGGCAAACTACAATTTGGCAGGAGCTCTATTACCTCTGCTAGCTCCAATGGTCTTTTTTTTTTTTCTTTAATCTTTTAGAACTTTACTCACATACACCACTTGGTGGACCAAGGACTCAGTTTCTGAACAATCTCATCTACTGTGTCTTCCCATATCATTTCTGTGCCATGATGTTTATCTTTTCCTTCAGAAATGACTTCTAGACTGATGGTGGAATTTTCAGTTGCACTCAGTATACTTGGATGCTTTAGTCTTTTTAATCTATTATATTCTTTAATTTCAATTTTTGTCAGTTTGAACTCAATTTGGCAGAATTATCCCAAGATGTGGAATGAAAGGACACTGAGATATATGATAAGGAACTGGCTCTTCTGCTTATAAGGGTGAGGAGTCTGAAAGCTTCAGCAGCATTGCAGGTGGAGGTCCCACATGGCAGGTAGCACAGCAGACATCTAAGGACAATCTGCACAACAATTTTTCTCTTGCTTAGAGAAGTCAACTTTTTTGGTCTATTGAGGGCCTCAACTAATCAGAAGAGAACCACCTATATTCGGACGGCAGCCAAACCACCTATATTTTGATGTAGCCAAAGTTCATCAAGAGAAACATTAAAATCTCATCCAAAAATATCCTTCAAGTTAATATAAACAATTTAACCATACACTAAAATTTTAATTTGACTCTTATATTTTTCTTCAGTTTACTTTCATAGTAATACCATGTTCAACTAAATGGATGCTGTCCAGTTACTTGTTTTGACATCCTAAACATACCTATTTTAATCAATTAAACTAATATAAAATTCATTTCATAAGGATAGATTGGTTTGGAATCATTAGTTAAAGTAGCCTTCTCTCTTAATTTTAAAGCTCTTTATGGGGCTTGTAGTTGCATTTGCAGCCTGAGGGTCAGGGACCCTGTCCTCGGAGCAGCCTCCACTGTGGAAAGCTGAGATTTCCCTTGTGAGGTGAGTGGTTAGATTTTTAGTGGTCCTGTGTGCTCTGCTTCACAGGATTCAGAAAGTACTACAAACCCAGCTGAGGGCTGGGGGTGTTGCTCATTTCCTTGCCATGTTTTTTTTTTTCCTTCATCTTCTTACCTCCTAGTCTTACAGTTTCCTCTAAAGCTATGGATCCAATAGATGTTCTGAGGGACCCGGGAGATGGCTCAGTGGAATAAGTGCTTCCCTGGCAAGAACAAGGGCCTGAGTTCAATCCCTGGTTCAGAAAAAAAAAATAGATGTTCTGCGAAAGATTTCTTTCAGCCTCCTTTTACTGGTTGTAAAGGAGATGTTGAGCCTGTCTCCCACCTCCACTCTAATATGAAACACAGCTCTCACAGTTTCTCGCCCAAGTGGAACTCCCCTCTCCTACCTCCTGCTTTCTCATCCACTTGGAAGTCAGTGGCCTCTGGCTGTAGAAGGGCCACTGCAACAGAGCAACCATCTGGGTAAGGACAACTGGAAAATATAGGTAAACATTTTGACTTTGAAGACTTGGAGATATACTGAGGAAACTTGGACTTAAGCAATGAGGCTTAGTGAAAGAGTGGCACATGGAAGTGAGCAGAGTTTTCTGGAAGCCATGCTCACCCTTGAAGATCTGCCTTTCCTTGGCAAAGGAGGTGAGGCTGAGACACTTGGAAAAGCCTCACTGGTGCAAGACAGGAAACCAGAATGATGTGAATATGTCAGAGGCTGAAGGTTTTAAAAAAGGAATTTGGCAGCGGCGGAGGCAGTGAGGACTTGAGGATATAAGACCCATAAGAGAAAAGAATTACACAGGAGGATGCCTATCACACAGGTGTTTAGATCAAAACTTCTTGTTGTCTACTTCTTCTTGTCTGCTGCTATCTTGTTGTAAGATAGCAGCATCCTCATCCTTTCCCCAGCAGATGCCAAAAGGAACTTGGCCACCTTCTGTCAGAACAGAGAGAACAAAAGCTACCTTTAGACCTGTGGCACCATGCCCCAATGAGCAAGGCATCCCACTTGAGGACCATTAGTTTAGCATCTTGAAGTACTTGCCAAATCTTTAAGTTGTACAAGGTAATAAGGTAAAAAGTCAGATGTGGAGGGCGATAAAATGGATAAGAGTAGAATTTGTAACTCATATGTATTAATAACACACACACCAAAAAAAATAACTTTCAAGGAAGAAGGATAATAGTAAACAGTCTATGGTCTTCTCAGCTGTTACCTGAAGACAGCTTGCTGTCAGGGCTCAGTGAGCCCTTCTAGTCTGAGTCTGATGAGGTTGGGAAACCAACTCTTAGTCAGCTAGGCAACAATGATATGTAATCCAATACACCATTGGTGCTGCCAGAGAAAACAGGGAATCATATCTAAAGAATGATGAAGGGCCAGCGAGACAGCTTAGTAGATTGAGTGCCTGCTTTGGCAAGCACAGGGACCAGGGCTCGATTCCTGGTCTCCCATGGTACACTGGTTCCGCCCCCAGGGCACACTGAGCCAGCACATGAGTCCAAGTATGGTGGTGCATGCCTGTAATCCCAATGCTGGGGAGGCTAAAAACAGGAGGACCACTACAAGTCTGAGCTGCATAGTGAGACCATGTACCAAATACATAAAAAAGATGATGTCAGCCTGAAACTCTAGAATTATTGATATAAAATATTCTGTGTTCAGCCAAAAATCTTATATGCATACTAAGGAACAAAATCAAGGGTAAATAGCTTTTCTGCCAGTGGACACAGAGAAAGTATCATCAGTCTCTCTTCCAACTGTCATCATATCTAAGTCAGAGTCTCCCAAGGAACCTGAACAGCTACGGAAGCTCTGCATCAGAGGACTGAGCTTTTACTGCAACTGATGAGAGTCTGAGGAGCTAATTTGAGCAATGAGGAACATTGACAGACTGTGTGGTAATGAAAGACCCCAACACCAAGCGTTCTAGGGGTTTTGGGCTTGTCACTTATGCCACTGTAGAGGAGGTAGATACAGCCATGAATGCAAGGCCACACAAAGTGGACAGAAGAGTTGTGGAACCAAAGAGAGCTATCATGAGAGAAGATTCTCAAAGACAAAGTACCCACTTAACAGTGAAGAAGATCTTTGTTGGTGGCATTAAAAAGGATAGTGAAAAACATCACCTACAAGATTATTTTGAACAATATGTAAAAATCGAAGTGATTGGAATTATGACGAGAGAAGGCAGTGGAAAGAAGAGGACCTTTTGCTTTTGTAACCTTTGATGACTATGATTCTGTGGATAAGATTGTCATTCAAAAATACCACACTGTGAATGGCCACAACTGTGAAGTGAGGAANNCCCTGTCCAAGCAGGAGATGGCTAGTGCTTCATCTAGCCAAAGAGGTCAAAGTGGTTCTGGAAATTTTGGTGGTGGTCATGGTGACTGTTTTGGTGGCAATGATAGTTCCGGTTGTGGAGGAAACTTCAGTGGTTGAGGTGGCTTTTGTTAGCCATGGTACAGGTGGACATGGTGGCAATGGAGATGGCTACAATGGATTTGGTAATGATGGAAGCAGTTATGGAGGTGGTGAAAGCTATAATGAATTTGGCAATTACAATAATCAGCCTTCAAATTTTAGACCCATGAAGGGAAGAAACTGGAGGCAGCTGCTCTCGCCCTGTGGTGGTAAAGGTCAATATTTTACCAAACCACGAAATCAAGATGGCTATGGTGGTTCCAGCAGCAGCAGTAGCTATAACAGTGGCAGAAGATTTTAGACACTTCCAGGAAACAAAGCTTAGCAGGAGAGAGTGAGAGAAGTGACAGGGAAGTTACAGCTTACAACAGATTTGTGAACTCAGCCAAGCACAGGGCCTAGCTGCTATGAAAAAGACATGTCTTACACAATACTCATGCACAGGGGCAAAATACTCGACTATATTTGTGACTAATTGTATAAAAGGTTATTTTAGTTTCTGTTCTGTGGAAAGTGTAAAGCATTTCAACAAAGGGTTTTAATGTACACTTTTTTTATACCCATGCTGTTGATTGCTAAATGTAATAATCTAATCATGAAACTAAATAAATGTGTCTTTAGAAAAAAAAAAAAGAATCAGGGACTGGGGAGATGGCTCAGTAGCATAAGCACTTGCCTGGCAAGCATAAGGACCTGAGTTCAATCCCTGGTTCCTCAAAAAAAAAAAAAAAAAAAAAAGACTAAAGGGTAAATAAATGAATAATATAACAGATTCCTAGGTAAATTCATTGAAGTAACTAAATGTGAAGTTCAAAATAATTATTATTGATAGCTGGCTAGATAGCTCAGTGGACAAAAAGCACCTACATATGCAAATACAGGGACTGGGGTTTGATTCCCAGCATGCCGTGCCAGCCCCATCCCCAGAGCACACTGAGACAGCGATTGAGACTGGGCATGGTGGCACGTGCCTCTAATCCCAGTGCTTGGGATGCTGAAAATAGGAGGATCACTAGAATCCAATCTGTGTAGAGAGGTCCTGTAGACCTTGAACTAAATATATTTAAAATAAATAAATAACTATTATTCATCAGATCAATATTATAAAGGATAATTTCTTATTACATAGGTCTTGCTTTATCTGGATCTTAACAATCAGGCATAAAAGTATAATAACAAGGTGTAAAAAGTGAATCCATATTAATTTGCTGAGGTGTAAAGGGCTCCAGTCAACAACTTCTGACATTGCCAGTCCTGCGGATAACTCATTGCTGTTATGGACTACAGGACTATATTGGATTATTTTGCTGAATTCACGCACTTACAATATTTAAATGGCAATGTAATACCCATCTGAAACTAAACAAAAAAAGGGGATACAAATGAAGGACCATTTCGTATCTGTATATACAAAATAGG
>NDGN011318921.1:0-10758 GCA_002564285.1 Tympanoctomys barrerae | reverse complement strand
GATTAAGCTCAAATGCATATGTTATAGGGTAATAATATCATTAAGCTTCTCTTCTGGAGGGTTAGCAACTTCAGTTTGGAGACCAAAAATTAGAGAAAAAGAAGGGCTGCAAGGAAAGTCAACATTTTGGCCCTAACCATTCAAGGTCAGTGAGGACTCAGAACATATGAAAGCTTGTACTGCAACATCCTCTAACTCAGTGGTGCCCCAAATTTTCTGTTCAAGGAGATTATGGAGCTGCAGAGAAAAGTGATCAATGATGTAGAGTGTGCCTAAGGAGAGTCACATGGAGAGAAAACATTCCCTCAGGCTTTCACAGAGAGCAAATTAGTCAAGCAATGGCCGTGGCTCATCCACATGGCTGACACTGAAAAAGGATATACAAAGTGTGGTACAGGGTTTTAGGGTAAATCCTGAGGGGACTTGAATGACCTTATCAGATACAGAAAGATACAGATTTAAAGTTCTAGTTCTTTATGTAATTAAATTCATCTTGCAAATCCTCGTGTGTAAACTGGATGGATATTAGCAAAGCCTCAATTAAAAAATTTTTTGAAGTGTTTGATCCTATTTATAAAATTGACTAATTATATGTTTTCAGGTATTGAAATTCTTTTTGAAAATTTAATATCTTAATTGCCATTGAAGTGATTTTAAAAGAAATTTCCTCAGTACTTAATGTGTACCTAATGAACTTACAAATCTAGCAAACTTGAAGCTCTAACTCTATTAATAGTTACATAATCTGCAAATGCAAATTTAAAATCACAAATTTATAGCCATCACTGCATTATATCCTAGCATAGAGTATGAAATAAATATTTTCAAGGTACAAATATCAAATAAGCAATTTCTATATTACTATAGAAGCAGCATTGTGGGACATCAATTTTCTTTAATCTCTGGTGATTTTTCCATCTATATCTCTCCTTTTATACTCTACCTTGAATCAAAATCAATCTGTGCAACCACATCGGTGACATTTTCACTTGGCTATTGCTGTGACATTTCTACTTGGCTATTCAATTGGCACATTTGACTGAACACATGTATTTGATATTGAGCTTTGATATTCAATTTTTCTGTCAGTCTTACTCTTCCTATGACCTCTCCTAGCTCAGGCAATGGCCTTTCTTGTGTTCAAACTACAGGCATTGTTGTCAACTTTAATCGTTCCCTCTTCTCTTAGACCTTTCAATCAGTACATTAGCAAACTGTCATGGCTCTACTTTCAAAATATTTTCTGATTTGTGTCCTTGTTTTTAATTTACCTTACTTTTTGATTTCTTAAGCAATGTGTTTTAATTAGAGGATCTAAAACTGAAAAAGGAGAAAGTTAGCATTTCCCTTGACTAATCAGTGTTAAAGCCTTCCTTGATATTTTGAAATATTTAAATACGTACTTATATATGTCTATACACACATATGTGTTAAAATAAAATATGTAATATTCTTCTCTGGCAATGTGTTAGTCAGTGTTCTGTTACTATGACAAAACACTGGGATAATCAATTCAAAAAAGAAGAAAGATTTGGGTTCATGATTTTGATAGCTGCAGTCCATGGTAAGTTGCTCCAAAAGCCATGCCAAGGAAGTACATCATGGCAGAGGAGAATCACCAATCTCATTGTTAGGACAATGAAGAGAAAAAAAAAAAATGAAGGGGCAGGGTCTCAGGAGCCTCCATAAGTGTTCTGTAACGAGAAGATCTCAACTAGATTCCACCTCTGAATATCATCATGACTTGTCAGTATCACCACAGTGGAAACCAATCATTTAGCACAAAGGGTGATGGGGAACATCCAATATCCAAACTATAGCTGGCACCTTGTTTTCCTGCGTAAAATAGAAAAACCACTATATTTTGGTGATTTTCTATAGCACTTTATGTGGTTCCACCTTTTTAATGTACCTACACAATTTTTTATATGAATATGATATTTATTTGAACAAACTCCCACTGGTAGATGTTATGGGTTTTTGTGTGTGTGTGTGTGTATTTTGGGTGCAAATAGTAATAATTTCCCTTGTGAAATGCAAAAGTACTTTATAATACATAACAATTTTGCAAAGGTGCTGAACATTAGAAGTGGATTTAAATTAATTCATATTAGCTGTATATTAATGGAATTGGGTTATATAAAACTGTTGATAATAACCACAGCAATGGTTAATTTTTCAGACATCTGAGTACCCGGTGGTTCTCTCTTTAGAAAATCACTGCTCTCCTCCCCAGCAGGAAGTGATGGCTGACATTTTGCAGACTACTTTTGGAGAGTCCCTGCTTTCTGATATACTTGATGATTTTCCAGACAGCTTGCCTTCACCAGAGGTAATGTTTTGCTTCAGAAGCTTGGGTGAAGGATAAATGAAACTAAATAAAATATCCCTATTAAATTGGTCAATGAGACAAGGTTAAAGATCAATGAAAATACTTAGCTTTGATTATTTAGGGAGATGAATCTTTGGCATGTGTTGCCTAGGAAGTGTTCTTCTGTGTATATTAGTGGATAAAGAGTCTATACAAAGGAAATTTCTAGAGATATATGTAAACCCCACAACTCAGTTGTTGTATATCATGGGTCCAAAATTTCGAGATTATTAATATGAGGCACCAGGAAATTGATACGTTTCACAGGCAGAAGGCTAAGAAAGAGGAAGGAAGTCTTGGCTATAAACAATCTTTAGCAAATATTTCAACATCTGGGGAACAGGCTTACATTTTTCCAACATGATCTTTTTAATGTCTCTGTCCCTAGGACCTCTCTCCATCTTAATTTGAGCATATTCAAGTGTTTATTTTAAAACAGCACCCACATCTGCCATCAGGATTTCATTTCTCTCTTTAGCTGTGTATTTTACTGTATCCATCCAAGGTTCCATTTCCTGTCTCCTTGCAGCCCACCCAGTCTAGCTTCCTCTTGCTCCTGCTGCACAGTAAGTGTCTCACTGTGGCCATTGAAGGCCTCCTATGGATACATTTCAGGTTTCCCCTGACTTGTTGACTTGGCAACTTCTGGCCTGTGTGCTCCGTTCTGCTTTCCTTGGAATATTTTCTTCCATCACACCAAGTTCTTTAGGCTTTCTTCATTCTTCTCTGCCTAGTCCTTAGTTTTCTTTGCTGGCTCATTACCCCAAATTTTGCCAGGTGATACAAAAACATTTTCTTTGCATTAGTACTCTCTAAAGAAAACCTTTATTTCAGTTTTCATTTACTTTCAGCTATGGTAGAGCAGTTTCTGCAATATTTGACTATTAATTTTTATATTTCTTGTTATTTTATTTAAACGAGCAGGACATCTTAAAACGAAATGGTACACTAGTGACAAGAAGTATAGGGCTCATACTAGAACTGAGACAGACAAAAACAAATTACTTAATAAATGGAAAAAAATCCAATGTCTTCTTACTTAAGAAAGTCCATCCACTGAATGCATTCCACTATGACAGAAAACAGTATTAAAATGCGTATGTGAAATGCTGGGAAATTATGATCAAAGATTAAACCTCAGAGTCATGGTCTAATTCTGGAAATTGTAACTTATTCCTGCTATGAATGGTTTTTTTTTTGCATTCCAGTATATAATTTAAGTTTTTGCTTCCAGATTAAAGTAAGAGGATGGTTTCTAACAAGTAGATGAGGAATAAGACAAAAAGTTCTTTGCTTATACTCTATCATTCTTGTGTAACAATGACAAAAAATTCTGGAGACTTGACAAGGAGGCCTAATTCTAGTTCTGCAGCTCAGGATTCTGACTTCCCAACACTGAATAAGATCTCAGAAATCTGTTACCTTAACAATTACCCCTGATGATACTTTTATGTGTGGCTTGTACAGTGATAAACTCCCTACGTAGAGAGTGAGATAAGGGTCATAGTAAATGTGAAAAGTCCAAAGATAGTGACGTAACTTGACTTCCTTAGGATGACAAAAGGGAAGAAAGAATAGAAACTATTTGGAGAAAAGATCTTTATTTCAGAATGAAGCTTTCAGCCTTACATGTAATATAGCAGGTACTTAAACATAAGTTTGTTAAATGAATAAAGTTCTGGAAGGGACAAAGGTGACTTTGAGTGGTGGAATGGAACCAGAAGTTTCAGATTTAGTGACCCTGAGGGTGATAAGTTTTGCTATGTCTCTGGATTTATGGACAGAAAACACTACTAAGTTGCTGATGCGTGCATGCAATGTAGTCAAAACTGATGAGGCTTTTATGTGTAAATCTTTGATGTATACTGTACTTCATGCCAGACAGTGATAGACATTTTTATATATGTGATACAACTGAAGAATTCCAATATTGGCTAAGAGAACAATGACTTAAAATATTTACTACCAAATGTTGTAACATTCTAATTTAAATAATGTGGCAAGTATTTTAATTGATGTGTACTGCATTCATCACTTCCTCGACCCAGAGCAGCAATGCTCAACACCTAACCTGGCAATGCCTAACACAATTTAAAGAAGGACAGGCTTACTTTGGCTCATTTGGTTTGATAAGGTTCAGTCCATCGCCAGCTACTTCAAGGCAGGGACATCTTGGACAAAGGATGAGGCAGAGCAAAATTGCTCAGGCAGAGAAGCAGAGCAGGAGAAAGCATCAGAGAAGGAATGAGGGACCAGATATGGTACCCAAGGTCACCCCTGCGTGACTCACTCAGACCCACCCAAAAAGTGTGCTTTACTTTCTTCTAGACAGCTTCTGGGACAATTAAATGGGCATAACTAAGCTTAACCATCGCTTACATTTTTCACAAATTTCAAATATTTCAATAGAAGAAGTTTTCAAACTATAAGAGATGGCATATAGTAAGTCCTAGTTATAAACAGATTATTTTTGGGTGTGGATTCTAGTCAACACTGTGATGTCACAGCATCAACAGCAGTGTAGCAAAAGGAAAGCCTTATGTATCTTGCTACCGCAGGCTGATGGAAAACCCCGGGAAGTGTTTTATAATGAGTGCTCCAAATGCAAACTACCCATAAATGAGTAACTGTACCTCCCTTTCCAATTTTTTTTTCTACAGGCTCTGAAATTCAAAATCTTAGTTAAAAATAAAAAAATAGGATCCTTAAAGGAGACCCATGAGAGGATAGGCTCTGATAAGCACGGTAAGGTCGAGGTGTGGGAAGAAGAACTAGAAGCCGAGGAGGAAGAGGAGGAACTGAAGACCCTAGAAGAAGATTCTAGCACTTTTCCCAGGGACAACCAAGGAAAGGAAACGGAATCAAGGAAGGCACTTGGAGTAGCACTTTTTGCCAAGAAAAAGAAGGTGAGAGGAAGCTTTGTGAATATCTTACAAGTGATTGAAAATTTGCTCATTTTCTTTTTGGTGGAGAGCTGAGAATAATCTGGAGGAAAGACTCTTCCTCCTAAAAACTGAAGCCTATCATTTAAACTTTACTTGGAAAAAAACTGACAGTGGCAAACAAAATGCAAAAGTTACCTCTTTTCCTGTGCCACCTGTTACTCAATGTTTTCAGCAATAGTTGTCAATTATTATGATGCCTTATGCACTAAATGTGCTGCAGAAAGAACATAATTTCTCTGTTCTCAGATGGAGACAGATGAAGATTAATGTTTAGAATATATATGCATATTACTGTGTCCTAAGAAGGTCATTAGCTTGCATGGTTAAAGTAAAATGAGAATTATTAATTTGTCTATCCAGGTGAAAAAAATTTAGGGAAAGGAATTTAATTTGCAATGTGATTTAGTATAGTATCTTGAGCAAGGTCAACAGAACTTCAGGTTTTCTCTAGTTTTGGTCCCATTTTCTCTGTATTGGCCCAAGTCTATCATAAAAATTTTGCTTTATATTCTTTCAAGTTCAAACGAAGTACAGTGCCTATCTCTCAGAGGAATAGAAAACAATTTCTTTTTTGTCTTTTTGAGATAAGCTTTCTTTACACAGTTCAGGCTGGTCTTTGCTCTCTTTGTAGCCCAGGCTGGTCTCGAACTCACAACAGTCCTCCTGCCTCAGCTTCCTGAGGGCTGGGATTACAGGCAGGAAATAATTTTGTACACCTACTCTGATGTTTATTTATACAGCTTTGAACCAATCATTGGTAATGGGGAATGGACAGTTCTGATTTGTGAGTCCTAGTCTATAGGATCATTATGTAAATGTATGGATCCTAACACAAGCAAGGGGTGTGTCCCCAGAACAAAACCTAACAAGTGTCTTATAATTAGAGGGAAATTATACAAAGACACACACACACACACACACACACACACACACAGACACTCACATGATAGATAATTTTATTACTAATTTCTATTGGTTTATCATAAGAAATAGCTAATGCTTAATGTTTTGGACCCATTTTTCATACTTATAGTTGGTAATCTAAATAGCTACTTTGAAGATAACAATATGCAATGTAACAACCACTGTTGATTTCCTGTTATCTTGTCTTGAAATTCTGTATCATGTTTTTTCTTACTTTTGTCAATGTTTTTTCTTAATTTTATTCTTTAAATTAAAAAAAGAGCAAATATGTTTACTATGATAGAAACTATTTCAGGTGATTGCTTTGGGAGGACATATATCAAAATGTTGGCTCAAACTGGGAATATATTTGCTCAGGACTGAAATTTCTAAATTTGAAAAATTCATGAAAATAAGCTGAGATCTTTGGGGGAAAGAACATGGTAATAATTGTTATCCTTATCACTTACTATATTAATTGAGATTTTTAAACTTAAATCTTCTTATTAAGAAGATTAAATATTATAGTCGTAAAATAATTATATTGACTTATCCAAGTAGATTTGGAGGAGATAACCTTATGAAAAGAGTAACATTTCTAGAGATTATTTTCTTTGTTAGAAATAGCATTTTTCAAATAGTGTAAAAAGGTGAAATTTACTGCATTTTGTTTTTAGACAAGGAAGCTAAAAATAGCTTTGGCTTTATCTGATCTTGTCATTTATACTAAAGCTGAGAAGTTCAGAAGTTTTCAATATTCAAGACAATATCAGCAATTTAATGAAAATAATTCTATTGGGGAGACACGAGCCCGAAAATTATCCAAGTTGAAAGGTAAATTCTTACAATTCAAATAGATGAAGTACTCAGATCAGTTATAATGACTGCTGATGTGTGGAGATGGGTCAGTGATGTCTATTTTTTTTGCAATATCGGGGATTGAACAAATGAGCCTGTGTTTGCCAGGTAAACACTTATTCTACTGAGTGATCTCTCTGGCCCTGGGTCAGTGATATTTATAAAGTATATATGCTCATAAAATTTCAGAATATTTCACATAATGTAGAAAGAAGCTCTAGCTTAGTGCCTGGAGTTTAGTTCTATTTCACAGAATTTAGCCATTAGTCATCTTTCTAGGTCATGACAGTTTTGGCTGAGATCCTCTCATGTGGGGTACTTTGGTCCGCAGGGCCAAGCTGAGCATTTGGAATGGCAGAGCACTTGGGTACTTTAGAGGAAGCTGAGCCAACTTATAAAGCACTGGATTTTGTCTTTGGAAGAAACGTGCTTTTGGGGAAGGTAGCAGTCTCAGATGTGGCGTGAGACACTTTTAGGCAGGGAGAAAACCAGAGGCTTCAGGCAGTGAGAATTGAGGCAAAAATAATTTATGGATTCAATCAGTACTGAACAGGCAATGCTAGCTGTGGGGGTTCTATGTCTATGAGAGGAAGGCGGAGGAAACGGCACAACATGTGGACCACTAGAGTGTGCATTGTCGCTGTCACCTCCAGAGGTCACAGTAGTCTGTCTCACCTTCTTTTCTCTTCCTATTTAATTCTGAGAGGGAAGGATTTCTGTTTGGTAGCTCCAAAGATGACAACAGGCCTGGAAAAGACAGTGGGAAGCAGACTGTACCAGTGTTTTGGGCTCTGTGAGAGGAAATGTCCTAGAATTTAAAGCGGATGGGGGCTGGCCAAATACCTTAGCATATTAAAGTGCTTGTAAGCAGGTGCAGGGCCTGGGGGTTCGATCCCCGGGCCTGCCCTGTGGGCCCCACCCTGGGGCACGCTGAGAGAGTAATTGAGACTGGGCGTGGTGGTGTCCGCCTGTAATCCCAGCTCTTGGGAGGTTGTAAACAGGCAGATCACTATTAGTCCATCTAGTAGTGAGACCCTGAACACCCTGTAGACCCTTCCCTAAAATATAAATAAATAAATAAATAAATAAATAAATAAAACAGATGGAACTTCCTATCCACGAGCAAGGAATATCTTCCGATTTTCTGAATCCTCTTTGATTTTTTTTTTCAGAATGCTATAATTTTCACTGCATAAATCTTTTACTTCCATTGTTAGAGAGATTCTAACAATTCTTTTAATTTTTCTTTCTTTTTTTTTTATTTTTTATGTCATTGTGAAAGGCATGGTTCGCCCGGTTTCTCTCTTGGTGTGTTTGTTGTTTATTTACAGAAATGCTATTGGTTTTTCAGTGTTGGTTTTGTATCTTGCTATGCTTCTGAATCAGGTTATTCAGTATACAAGTCTTTTGGTCTATATTTGGGGAGTCTTCTAGGTAGCGTATCATGAAAACATCGTGCCACAATGATATATGTGCATCTCCATTTATAACGGCACAATTTGTCATAGCTAAATCTTGGAAACACCCAAAATGCCCAGACCCTGAGGAATGGATAAAAAAGATGTTGGTGTTTTAATACAGTGGAATATTACTCAGTTATAAAAAGATGAACTCTAAGCTTTTGCAGACAAATGAATGCAACTAAAAACCATATTCATAAGTGAAATAAATCAGAGCCATATGAACATTGTATTGTCTTCCTAGTGTAAGAACTCCAAAGAGTAAATAAAATCTGAAAGGTACAATGGATGCCATAAAAAGGAAGGAAATTATTCCAAGGGAAGGAACAAATGAAATGAGGAAAAGGAGAAAAGAAGGAAGACAAAAAGAAATATATATGTATTTTATATCACATATATATTTAATATTCTATATAGGATATGCATAGGATAGCTAGAAAAATAGTACTGTTGCTTTCTGCTGGTTTATTGAAAGGAGAAGTTAATGCTTTTTTCTCCTTTTTTAAAATTTTTGACCAACCTTATAGACATATTTGGTAATACGAATAATGAATCTGAAGACAGTAAAATGCAGCTTAACAGCAATTGTTGAATTTTTGGAATTTTGTTTAGTGAAATTGTGCATCATTTCTCGGGTTTTACAGTAGTTTTTGTATTCTCTTTAAAATTTTTTTTAAAAATGCATAGGAAACTAATTTAATGGCTGGGAATTATTCTCAAAAAAAATTGCAATTATCTGCTGTTTTGTGAGGAAACATTAGAGTAAGAAAATCATCACCCACTGCTGACTTGAGTAAAGCTGCTGGCATCACAGGCTGGTGTAGTTATTGGCGAGCCTCGCTGGGCTGCACACTGGTGTCCAAGGGCATTGTAGTATCCTTTAATTTGTGTTCGCAAACTGCCTATGAGAAATATTCTGGGATTTTAAGGGCCTTATTACAGTGATGAAAATCAAAACAAAGGACAACTGTGGATTGGGATTAAAAGAATCAATTCACAAGTCTGGATTCCAGTTAAAAAACAGAATACGGTAGAATAGTATAGAGTAAATGGAATGGAGTGGAATAACATATCACAAAATAAAGTAACATTAGTATAGAATAGAGTGATCATGTTGTACTGCTTTATAAAACCAGTGTGTGTGTAGACAGGTGTATTTGGTTGGGATGTAAAATATATTTTGTGCTCTACATATGGGCAATAGAGTTTGAATGGTCCCCTTTATTATCTTAGCTCTGCCCATTCACAATATTGGGTGGCTTTGTTGTTCCTGAGGATGCGACCTCTGGACATAACACAAGGAGCTATGATACTCTCAATCTCATCAGATTAAATACTTGCAAAAAATTGGATAGTGCTGAATAGGGACATAAAACATGCCATTACCATTTTTTTTTTGCAGAGTATAGATTATTTTTATTGCACTAGAGGTCATTAATAAATAATTAATGATGTTGGCAATGGTTGAACTGCGAAGATATCTAGTATTATTACAACCATAAAACATCATTAAAATAAATGTGGTAGGGAAACGTTATTGAGATAGAATAATTCTCACATTATTTTAGTAAGTAAAAATTGGCAATTTGTAAAAGGGAATAAACAGTATGACTCAATTTTAGAAATTATCATATAGATAGAAAAGTAGGAAAAAATACATGCCAAGCAGTTTTCAGTGGTTCTTAATTGACTGATGAGATTGTGTATAACGGTTTGCTTTCTTCATTTGATTTCTTCACATTCGTAAAATGAACATGAAGAGCATTTGTAATACCAAATCATATTTAATTTAATTTCTAAAGATAAGTCTCAGAAGTCACAAAACTGTATTATGTTGTGGGACCTTAGTAATCATTCATATATTACTTTGTAGATGGGAAACTCTAGGGCAGGGCAGTACATGCTTTGCCTTCATAGAGATATCTCTTAGGACTATATGTGGAAGCAGAGTATACTGATACTTATTCATGCCTTAGTAGCTTCAAGAAGCATGTAACTTTTAAAACTAAGTACTGATGAAATTAACAGCAAATTTTATTTTTTAAAATTCATTTTATTCAGAAACAAATAGCAATGGGACAGTTTCAAAACAGGTTAGTAGGACTGTTACAATGATTAATACATTGCATATTGTTGTCTTCGTAGTAGTTATTCATATTACAAGATGCAGACATGATATCCTGTCCAAACACTATTAAGAGCAAATTTTAAATTGATGATG
>NDGN011318908.1:0-14864 GCA_002564285.1 Tympanoctomys barrerae | reverse complement strand
ACTGTCCTACCGATTTGATTTGAAACTGTCTCATTGCTATTTTTTTATCAATAAAATTATGGCCAAAAAAGGGAATAACATAAAAATTAAAAAGAAGATGAATGAACTGTAATGGACTTCTGCAGCTTTCAGATCTTTTCAGAGGTAAGCCTTAGCTTCAAGTCTGAACTCTGTCACATCTGGTACATAACTCTTGACACACTTACTGGAGACATAGTTTGCACTATGGGAAAGTGGCTGTGAGTTATATTTTAAAGAGATTATGCTGTATTTATTAATATTTTCCTTTTTCTTTTTTAGACACGGTTTTACTATGTAGCTCAGGCCGGCCTTGAACTCACAGTAATCTTCCTGCTTCAGCCTCCTGAATGCTGGGATTATAGGAAAGTGTCACCACACCCAGCACCATGCTTGATTCCAGTGAGTAAACAAACTTTTGTTTTAGAGTAGGGCTTTGTCCCCATTTCCATTCTGGTTGTTTAAGTGTAGAAACCCATCAAAACCATGCTGTACCGTCTTTCAATATTAATGAGTGAGTGGGGTTGCCTTCTAAGGAGTTCCAAACTAAAGGGTATCTATTGCCAGCTTCACTCTACCAGGTGGGAGAGGAATGTGCCACTCTCACTCTGGACAGAGGACAGCAGGGTGTGTGTGTGTGTGTGGGGGGGGGAAGCTTAAAAGCAAACAAGAAGGGAAAGTAGCAAGGAGGAAGAGATTCCAGATGCTTATGTATATGATGTGCGTAGTAAGATGACAAAACAAGTATATGGTATCATTTTTTTAAGATTCTAAATTGACTTTTAATCAGCCCCGAATGGGCTGATAGGATGGTTTCTTGCAGTGTTTCGCACCCCTCAAGGGATCATGCCTGAAAATGCAGGGCAGTGCTGAGTAGATTTCTGAGCGTGGACTCCAGAGGTGAGAAAGGAAACGAGAGAGAAAAGGGTGTTTGCTTCAAGCTGCGCAAGGTGGCAAAGCCTTCGCAGGCCGTCCTGGACAGTGACTGGAGTCTGTCTCCAGGGGGATCGCTGCTGGCAAGGGCTGGACTGGGTGATTCTTAACCTTTTGGTGCTGAACCCTTCGAAGCCCATCTGCACATCTCCACTGGGACTGCAAGAACAGAGTTTGGGGCATCCTTGTGTGTCTCGGAGTCTTCCGTTGCCGGGGTCACTAGGGACTCTTTACCACTGTTAGTTAAAAGCTTGATAACTGTGTTCTGTTACCATATAATTAAATATTTGATTAATTGCTTCAGCTTTATTCCACAGAGTATGCAGTTTTCCCGAATCAAAGAGTCTGTCTCAGCACGCTGTCGAGAAACATGAAGATTTAAGGCTCACCCAAGCTTCAACCCAGCGCTTGCGCAGGCGCTCTGGCTCTCGAGGCTGCCGGATGCTAGGACCAAGCAAACATCTTTAATTTCAATATTTGAAATGTGTGCTTGGATATCTATTTCTGGCTTTCCTTACTGAGAGAGGAAAATGAAGTCGAATCTGTACGAGAGGTCAGAATGTTGAATGAACTCAGATGCAGAGGAAGCCTCTCCAGCCACGAAATACTTCCCGATCACCCTCCGCGCACCCTTCTTACCATGATGCTGGTGTCAGCCCGAGGGTTGCTCTGCGGCCTGCTTGGTTTGGGACAGATTCTTTGTCTGCAAAATCTAGTCTTTTGTTGTTTTGAGTCAGGGAGTTTTGGGAATATGAATTGCAACACTTAGCCCCACCATAAGCAGCGTAAAAATGCAATTTCCTTTATTTTTCACTACAGTTTTTGAGAGTCTCACACATGACAGTAGAAGTGAAAAACTTTATAAAATCTTAAGCGCTAGCTCAGGATGGTGGTGCAGCATGGTCCTGGAGCCCAGCACCGCGGTAGCGGAAGCAGCAGTACCAAAAGCTCCAGCCCAGCCGGGGGAACTGAAGCAGCCCCAGCTCCAAAGGAACAAAAAAGACAAATATCTGTGGGGGGCCAGCAGGATAGCTCCGCGGACTAAAGCTCTCACTTAGGCAGGTGCAGGCACCACCTGCTGCGCCAGCCCTGCCCCAGGGCATGCTGCGCTGGCCACCGAGTCTGGGTGTAGTGGTGCTCGCCTGTAATCCCAGGGCTGGGTAGGCTGAGGCAGGAGGATCACTAAGAGTCCAGTCTGTGTAGTGAGACTCTATAACAACCAAATACATTTTAAAAAGCTGCAGGTATATGAAGCATGATTGAAAAACACCTTAGAGGAGAAGGAGAGAGCCAGGGACAAGAATGTACCCCTCTGGGTCACACCCTCCAGGGACCTGTGTCCTCCCACCAGATCTAACTTTATTACAACTCACTCAGCTAGGAATTCATCCATGTTAGTCCAGTGATGTGTCCAGTGCCTTGGTGGTCAACTCACTTTCCATAGCCTCGCCACTGAACAGGACATTCTGGCAGACATTTATACCCAAAGCATAATAGAAGTGTACAGACTCATGCTTGTGTATTTTTGGAGCTCCATCAACTTTAAGATGCTAAAAAAAAAAAAAAAACCTTTCCCAGTTTAGTAATCTCATATAACTAATTTCAGACACACTTTATAAAATATACACGCAAAGTTGCTTTAAAAAGAATTATATATATATTTTCCCACCACAGAGACCAAAAAAGGGAATCTGTATCCTTGGCAACAGATGCTTATTACGAAAGATAATAATGTTTGACTTTGATCATCTGCATCAGGCTGTCAATATAGATTTAGGTGGATTTTTCTAAAGGATGCTAACATTAATATTTGCTTAGTCAAAATTTGAGTAAATTTGCCAAATTCTGATAGGTCTGGCTAAGCCATCATTAAGCTTATCCTCTGTCATCTTTTTCACACCATTCTTTAGAGTTCTCAACAAAACGTGATGTCACCTAAATTTGAGGTGGGGTGGAGCGGCATCATGGGCATGGAAGGAAAGACACAGAAGGATTTGCTTTTAAGGAATACTGAGGACAACCCCTCAGGCGAGGGCTGTGGGTTGACACAGATTTGGTCAGCTTCGGATACTGGCTCAGAGCTGCTTTGAAATATTTCTCAAAGATCCTAAGTGGCAGTGTCCCCATTAGGGTGACATCTTAATGATTCCAAGTCCAGATGCTTTTTTTCTTCACCAGAATTACTGGTAAGAAAGGGAATGTCAGACAGAAGAAAGAAGCACACCAGACTCACTTCTTTCTTCTGATTGGTCGGCTTCACATTCTGGTCCCGCCGAGGTATGTGAGTAGAAGCAATGGGATGTGAGCTGACCCCCATCAAGGGCTGTCCTGTCCCAGGGAGGCCCCACCTAGATGCTTCCGAATTCTTCACCCTCCGACTCGTTCATGCTGATTACATCATTGTCCATTCAAGCTCTGCTGACCGAGAGCCCAATGGATTGGGAACACTTGGAGAGACATAGAAATTGAGCACAAGACAGCACAGGTGTGATGTTTACTGCTCCACAAAATGTGGTTCATGTCCGTGCTTTCTACACAAATGGGATAATTCTACATTCACTGCTCCACTTTTCATTGGTAAACATTGTGATTACTCCATACGTAATGTATATTTTATTATTTTAATGCTTTGTATTGTTGAATACTTAAGTGTTTCTATTTGTTTTGTTTTGCTTTCTGCAAGTCCGTTCCACTGACCTCCATCACCTGCTAACTTTTCTTAAATGCTTGAGATAGGGCCTCTGCACATTGTTCAGTTGCCCAAGCAGGCCTTGAACTCACAATCCTCCTGCCTTAGTCTCCCAGCGTATAGGGATTTTAGGTATGAGCCTCTATACCTAGGTTGCTTTCTCTAAGTTTTTATTCATGGAATGGTGTCTCATAAACTTTATGTATTTATGTATTTATTTTTGTATTTTAGGGAAGGGCCTACAGGGTGCTCAGAGTCTCACTACTAGATCAGACTCACACTGATCGCCTGTTTACAGCCTCCCAAGAGCTGGGATTACAGGCGCGCGCCACCACGCCCAGGCTCAATTGTGGGGTGGCGCCAGCACTGCAGGCCCGCTTACAAACTTTAGAATTAAATTTCATTTACATTTTGGTTATAGGTTTTATTTGGTTATTACATCCTAGAAATGTAATTCTGCAGCCAAAGATTAGATATTTCAAAATTTGTTTTTCATATGTACAGTCCAGTTGTCCTTTGAAAGAGTGCATAAATTTACACTCCTGCCGACAGTGTGTGGGGATTAATTAGCAGCATCTGTTTGGAAAACTCAGTATTAAATCAATTTTAAACACTGACCATTTCATAGCTGAGAAATTCTGTAACATTTTTGCTTAATTACGTGTTTGGTACTAATGAGGGTTAAGTATTTTTCATGTTCATTAAACTTTATACTTTTTGTGAATTTGGGATGTACTCCATGCCTACTTAAATTTTAGGGTGCTTCTAGTTTTGATTTGTAAAAGCTATCCATTTTATAGCATCTGTTTTTACACAAAGAAATTTACAACTATTTTTATCTTCAGAATAGTATGAATTATATCTAGAAGTTCCCTAGAAGCTTCCTGTGCTCATAGGTAGGGCTGTGGAAGATGCCTGGATTAGGATTTTACCAGGATTTGGCGTTAGGGGTGTGGCCTGGCTTTGGGGGTGTGGCCGCGGGTGTGGCCTGACCCGCTGGTCTCCCTCCCACGCTCCTCCCATCCCGCTCTGCTTCTGGACACCCTGTCGCGAGCCGCGTTTTTCTTCCCACGCTCCTCGGCCACGCTGTTTCTGTTTTGTAGCTGGATGAGGGTGGACTGGAGCTTCCGCCGGAATGAAACATTCCTTCTTTTTCTGGTTTGCTACCGAGAGTCAAACTCGCGATCCCGCGCTCGCCAGGCAGGCGCCTTGCACTGACTACACTGGCGGCCCTGGTGTTCCTTCTTGAAGTTTGGGGGTCAGGTATTTGATCCAGTCATGAGGACAGTAACTAAGTCATGGGAGGGAGGTTCTTTCCCTCTTTAAAGTTATGCTAAGAAGGATTTTCCAACTGTCCAAGTGTGCTCACAGTTGGTTTTTCTTAGTTCATTTATAATTGGAAATTATCACGTCATTTTGAAGACGTCACTCAGCGCCCCTCTGGCCTTCCTTTCTTAGTTGTGCGGCACAAATGTTCTTCAGGCCTCTATGAAGAGGCAGGTGTTCTCGGGCCTCTTTGCAAACGCTTTTCTTGTCTTCGGGTTCTAGTGGTTGTTCTGTAATATGCCTCATGTGCATGTGTGTGTGCATGTGTGTGTGTGCGTGTGTGTGTGTGTTTGCCGTTTCTGTCCACCTGTGTCTTGTTGTCTTTGATGTCGGTGATGGTTGACAAAGGCAACCACAGCCTGGTTTTCTAGAAGTGTCATTTGGGACCAAAGACTAGATCTTTAAAAATTTGTTTCGTATGCGCTGCCTGGTGGCTCTCCAGTAAGAGTTCAATCTTGGTTCCCTTCCCGTTACACTTCCTCTTGTGTAATCATCTCTATAGCAACAAGATGCAGTTTTTCTAGGATACCTGAAAGCAAAGTGCTTTTGAGGAAGCTGAGTGAGTAGCCGATTGGTGGTTCATGCCCGTGAACGTCAGTACTAACTGGGCATAAGCGGTGCCCGTGCTGCTGCTGGAAACAGCCGTACAAGAGAAGGAACAGAAACACCTGTCATCCAGGAGCAAGTGTGTTCCTCCTCACATTCTTTGTGCTACCGGAGACTCACTAAAAACCTATTGATAAAATAAAGTTTGACTGGGGAGAGAGCTCAGTGGCATAAGCACCTGCCTGGCAAGCATGAGGTCTTGAGTTCAATCTCTAGTATAAAAGAAAAAAGAAAAAGAAAATAAAAAAAAAGTTTTGGGCTCTCAGAACTTGACCTTGAGTTTGGCAGGCAAGTGCTTCTTCTACGGAGGTATCTCCCCAGCCCCTGAGCTATGTCCCCAGCCCCTGAGCTATGTCCCCAGCCCCTGAGTTATGTCCCCAGTCCCTGAGCTATGTCCCTGGCCCTCTCAGAACTTTCAAGTTCTTTTTCTTTTTGTGGTGCCAAGGATTGGACTCTGGATCTTGCATGTGCAAGGCATGTACTTATGCCACTGAGCTATCTCCCCGGCCCAAGAGCTTTCAACTTCCTTTGGAGATTCAGTCTCGGGTTCTCTTGGCTGCTGGGACCCAAATGACAGAACAGAAGTTCTGGTTTCCTTTTCAAATTCTTTCACAAAGTTTCCTCTATTGAATTTATTCTCAAGTAGGTTTGTTTTATGCTGAATATGTTAGTTTCACCAATTCTAACCCAGTATTTTCCAGATTCAGTTTTCAGATTTCTGAGTCTCAAGAGTTATGGCAAGATTGTGTCCTCTTTGCTTTGCTTTGGCATTTTGGACATCAGTGAACCACTAAGATGGTCAGAGAAAGGACATGCTCTCGCTGGTCAGGCCAGTGTCCCACGGCCACTCCATCCTAGTTCTGGAGAGCAGAGTTAAGTGCGTTTGAAGGCTTCTAGTGGCCATTGAGGGAAGGGGATTATTTACCAGGGAAACTGATGTTCTGTTGTGACTAAGCACCTGTTTCTTCTTTCTTTGGCCTTCGAGGAGGAAATGAGTTACTTTTCTATCTTCAGCCTTCTATAATGTAGATTACAGCTCCCACGGGGGGGGGGTGGGGAGTAATCTAGAAGAGTTACGTGCTCTGTGATGCATGTGTCCACTCATGCCCGCCTCGATGTCAGAAGTTTCTTATATAACTGGAGACAGATGTAATGTTTCTGCACCTGAAAGTACATTAGAAATTCCTGGAGAACATTTAAGATGAGGTAAGTGGCCTTTCCCCAGAGAAGCTGATGCAGTTCATCTCAAGTGAGATTAGGGCAATTAATAACTCCAATGCAGAACAAGAATGAGAACCACAATTTACAAAATACTGGAACAAGTCAACTGTAGATTTTCTTGGGAGGTAGATTTGAGATTCTGAAATAGTTGACATCTGTTATTTCAATGTTGTTTGATTTTGATATTTTTAAAGTAATGAACAGGGTACAATTTATTAAGTCTCTTTTTCTCTTCTTGCCTTTAATAGTTATGTGTATACATGTACTCATCGTGGGGAATTGGTAGATACAAGTTGAGTCTTCATCTTCTGCGCTTCCTTCTTGATTTTGACTTACACCTCGTTGCTAGACATGCTGGGTTAGCAGAAGGAATGATGAGTGTGAAATTGAAAGGACGAGAGAATAGGTGGGCTAGAGAAGGATTTTTCTCCTTTAAGGATCTCTGAGAAGCCACAATAAAATAGCCCACTTTGGGAACATACTTATATTTCTGTACCATCCATTTAATGGTGTGTAAACAGAGGGGCACATTTTCCTATAAGGCTTAGCTGCTTGCCATTAATTTTTCTACCTAGCTGGGAGACTTCAAAAGATACCATAGCATGAACATGTATTTACACTTGCCCCATGCTGTGCATTTCAGCTTTAACTGAGCTTCTTTCAAATTCTATTTGCAGTTTCCCACAAATGCCTAGGAACAGAGGCATTTCTGGTTTACACATTTCAAATAAACAGATAGAAAAATAATGCCTTACCCTGTGTCCTGCTAACATCTACTTCTTTGCCACAGGAGACATTTTGGCATGAGAGTTGTGCACTTTCACTTTCTTCCAAAAATTTCAACCATATTTCTAAATGCTAATGAAGTAAAAATCTTTCATTTTAAAGACTGAATTCTGTATTTTTCCCTCTGCCTAAAGTTCATAACAAATAACAGTAACATGAATGAGTATTTCCATGAATTCTCAGATTCAAACATCTAGAAATATATGACTGAGTCCAATCACATTTTCTATAAAAATAATCTAATTTTCTTCCTAGGTTAACTGTTTCCTGAAAGTAAAGAGGCGATTGTCTCCTAATTTCCAGTCTTCAGTATCTGGGGAGCTTGGTAGAGACAGGGACTCACCGGAGTTGTTCTTTAGTTCTTCTGTCCTTCAAGCTACCTCTCTATTTTCAGTCCCAATTCTTATCCCCATTCACAACTTTTTCTCTATTCTAGAGCCTCTCTGGTCCCCCTGGGCACCCTGACTACCATTTCCATGGCATCTGCCTGCAATGGATTCTGACTCTGAGTGATTCATTGACAGAGTTCTAGTCTTTTCATTTAGTTCAATAATCATAGTAGCTGATTTTGGAAATAAATGTACTCCAGCCCCCAGTTTTAGACATAGGATATAGATGAGTGTTATGGTTTGTGTCTAGTTGTCCCCTCAAAGCTTCATGTACTCATAGGGTGGGGAACTTCTAGAGTTTGAGATTAACTCATGATCCAATGGGATTATGGGTGATCCATTGGGATTATAGGTCTTAGTACTTCTGAGATTATGGGTGTGAGTGCTACACCCAACTTGGGGCTGATAGCCTGAATGTAACATAAGTGAGAAAGAGAGACAGACTCTCACTCTGTTGCCACTGTTGGCCTGTTGCCATTGTTGCTGCTGCCCCTCCCTTGGCTCTTCTTGCTCTTTGCTGCTGCCATGGACTGATGCTCCCCCCTCTGCCACTCTGCTTGAGCCAGCCAAATATGGGCTGAACCCTCCAATAACTGAGAGATGAATAAACCTTTTCTTCCTTCATTGTGGATATCAGGTATTTGTCCCAACAATAGGAGAAGAGTAGCTGAGACAGTGAAAAACCTTTTTGCTTATGGGAAGAAGAGGAAGAAAAAGAAGGATGAGGAGGAAGACAAGAAGAGGAAAGAGGTGCTTACAGCAGCTTACTGCTGTTTCTACTGCCCAAGTCTATGAGCCTTTAGAAAATAATTGAAACCCTAAATAGGTGAAAGATTTTACAGCACCATTTATAACATTTTATTGGAATGATAAATGTCTATAGAATTAAAAGAGTGGAGCTTTTTGGCAGACTCTAAGACATTTACCTAAGAATAAATTACTTTGAAATTTCTGTTATTTTCTTAATATTTTTGACCAATTTCTGCCTGAGGCATTATGCCAAGTAGTCCCAAAAGTATAAATTATTATCCATAATTCATACTACTTTACTTTTTGTTTAATTAAATATGTCTCATCTCTTTATCAAGAGATGAATAAAATTAGTGCTATGGATTCAAAAATTTTAAAGTTTATCTTCCTATTACTATTTAAAAGGTAACTCCATGCCATATGCTATGCACCAGAATGGCTGTAAATAATCATAAAATTAAATGCCAGAATGTACCACTGCATGTGGTTTCTCATTAAGACTTGATGTGGAGTCCCTAAACCTAAAATGGTTGAGGAGTTGATTTCTTGTGTTATCATGCTGCTTCAGGAGCCTTCTTGCTGGCCCACCTACCTGGATAAGTAATTAGCTTCAGCTTTCAAAGGCTTCTGGTAGATCTGGGCTGTCTCTTTAGGAAAATATGAGTTATGCTCTGAACATGTATGTGCTGTAGGAATAGACTCCAAAGTATCTTCTGTGTTTGTTCCCTAATAGGACGGTAGCCACATGCTCCAGATAGCCCCTAGCAATCCTGTGTCATGTACACTGATCTGGGGTTTGGAAAATATAGCCCCACTATATGCAACACTGCCTGAGTGGGAAGAATAGATGAACCTTCTGTTGCTAATGGCTAAATGTTACTTTAAGATGAATTCCAAACTAACTCAGACTTTATCAGTCATTCTTTTTTTTTTTTTTAATGAGCAGAATGTATTTATTAGGGGAAAGAAAGCTCCTGTCTGAGAGAGGGACAGGAGAGGGGACCAAGCGGGTTGTCCCTGGGAAGCTGTCTCTTCCATGGACTTCTATAGAGGAAAACCATGCAGCGAGGTGGGTCTAAGGTGATGGAGAAGACATGGGAACTCACTTAGGTGGCCATGAGGTAGGACAAAAGTATTGTCAACGAATGAGATTATAAGCACCATTGCTCAGGTAAAATTGATTAAATGCAATGCCAAATGAGGAAGTGAGTCATGTAGCAAGTGGGCATGAATACGGGACAGGGTCTCTTCCTGTTGGGGGTTGGGCTGGTAGCTCATTTGGTCTCTTTCAAGGTGAATGATACCTATTTAGAATATTAATCCCTGATACCCATCCCTAGGGGAGTATATAACTGTGCTTCCTCTTATGTCATGGTCTTGAGGTGTGGCCCATATGGGAGTGTCTGTCTCTTCCAGGTTGCAAAGTCACCTTTCTTCCATCTTGTCTCCTTGAGGGCCTGGTCCTGTCTGACTGCCTACAATATTTCTATCTACTTTAGCTGCCTACAACATTCCCCCCTCTGAAGAAGTAACCCGAACTGCTGTGAGGGAACCATGGGTGATGACTGCTCTGGCTTCTTCAGGCTGAAAGGGGTCGTAGTTGTTGACCAGCAGTCAGAGAAGCTCTCCAGAGGTTCTATATAAATGCCCTCAATAGACACCAGGCATTTTCATCTTGGGTAGATATATAGCTTGGAGTCTGGAGGAGACAAAGCCAAAAAAACAATTAAATATGCATGGGTCAAATAATCACAACAGGATAATTATGAATATAGTCAAAGATTTGTATCTAATAGACAATAATGACTTTTCATAAAAATGACAAAGATAGGGTCCAGGAGACCTCAGCATCTCACATACCATTGATTTGATATCTTTTGAGACATAAGCAGAAGGATCTAGAAGGTAATAACCTTTTTTCAGTTTGTAATTATGAAAACATTAGTTACATCTTTTTGTAGGTCCATTAGCAGAGATCTCTTAAATTTGTAGTTTAATCCCTTTTCTATCTTCCATGGCCACTGGGTATTGTCCCAAATAAACTGGCCTACTCTTGTGTCTCACCAACTCTACTGTTACCAGGAGCACATGAATTACAGGACCTAGCGTTATCAGTCATTCTTCTCGATTTATTACTTTAATATTTTCTGCTAGTAACATTGTGTCCTGGAAAATTAAAAATCACAAGTTCAAGCTCACTTGGGAAATTTAACTTAGATCCTGTTTCAATATAAAAAATTTAAAAAGTGCTGGGAATGTGGGTTCAATTCCTAATACTACAAAAAAAAGTATGTATCTTACAGTATAGTACATATATAGCAAGATATTATAAGGTCATATATTATATAGAATATAGTATATACTATACCTATATGTTGTATAATATTGTATATATACCATAAACTTATACTATATATAGTATACACATTATATACTTTACTATGTATAGCATATACATTATATATTTATAGGATAGTACATATAGTGTATGTGTAGTATATATAGTATAGTGTATGTGTGTGCATATATAACCTTATAGCTACAAGGTTTTATCTGTGATTTGGCATTCTTCCTCAGACACAGTATTGTAGACATGATGAATTTCCATAGCATTTCTGTAACAGGTCAAGTAAGGGTTTTCTGTTAAAAAACCAGGTTAGAGAAGAATTTATATAACTTAAAATGGAGATTTTTTTTCTGGGTGTGAACTTTGCTTAACATGATGGGAGCACGTAGAGATGAAGTCTACCAAGTGGTGCATTGAAACCTGCGTATTATTAATGGATTTATTTTCAATCCCACCACTAGTACACAGAGGGATATTTATTTCCATAAGAATTATTTTAAAAGGCTATGTGTTGTACAAGCTAGCTTTCTGTGGCCTGCAGGCATCCCAGAACACTTTGGCTTTTGTTCCAGAACAGAGATGAGGTGTGTGGGGAGGAGCACGAGTATGGGTAAGTGCCAGGAGGTGAGACNGGGGGGGGGGGGACTGGACTTAGCATGCATGTGATGCAGCAAGGCAAATACCTTCCCATGAGCCTCAGCTTTCTCCTTGGTAAACTGAGCAACAGTATCTACCCTGCAGATGGCTGTATGGTTTAAATGAGGTGAAATTAGCTGAAAAATGTTCAACTCATTTCCAGCACTAAACAAGTCATTCAATAAACATTTGCAATATAGTCATTGCCGTTATGAAAATTTAGTTTCTGCCTATATAGATAAATGACACACGTCAACATCGGACAGTGCTTTCATTCTGCAGAAGAGATGGGAAGTGTTTGCTTTTACTTTTTTCACTACTCTGTTGGGATAGACTAACAGAAAGTTGCATTTTTTGTTTCCTAATGGTGGATATCATGAACTTCTAGGAATTCTGTTTCTCTGCATTTCTCCCAGTCCCTCTATTCTCCTCCTGGCCAGAAATCCTGAGCCCTTAATAGCCTAGGTAGCTTTCTAAAGCACAAAAGAATTGCTCTTGTCACGGAGGGGGCTGGTTTCACAGTAGCACTGGACATAAATTCAGCCACCAGAGCCAAAATGGAGCTGAAAGACAGAAAAAAAATTTTTTTTTTAAATTTTGCTTATGTAGCAGCTTCACAGTGCAACACATTTAGCCTCACAAAATGAATTAGGTTTACTAATGCAAATAAAATAAACTAGGCACTGATAGGTCAGGACTCAAAGTTTCCCAGGCACGCTGCCACAAACACTCCCCCCTTGGATTCCTTGGCTCCCTACCGCACCCCAACCCCAACCCTGCCCCTTTCTGTACTCTGGCCTTGGATCACATCCCCTTGATGCGTGCTGGTCTCAGCTCACTTCCCTCCGACCTAAGCAGAATTAAACAGTAAGAAAGAAAAATGACATCCGCTTGCAATCTGGCTATTCTAGCCCACGATCACCCTCCCTAAAAGACCCTCTAAGGTCTCCTGTCCCCCCTCTGTTCAGGCTGGTCTTGGTCTGCGAGAAAACCCTCTGTGTGAGCTTCCAGTGAACCTGCTGTACTTGTCATGTCACTGTCTGGTCCGGTTTTATGTGGGTCCGGCTGCCTCAGTTTGGCCTTTCAGGCACTATACTAGATTGTCTTGGTTGCTAAGAGTATAGACTGTTTCTGAAATTCACTATGACATGTAAAACAAAGGAGAGCAAAGCTGAGCTGCTAAAAATGTCCTGAGCTATCTAGAATAAGGAGTCCCTACTTGAGCAGGGTAAAAAAGAAGATTTAGGAAGAAAGGATGACTGCAGATTAAATTCGGGGCTTTATTTTATTTATTTATGTGTGTGTGTGTGTGGCCAGCTCTGCCCACCAGGGGGCGGGCTGGTATGTGGTGCTGGGGGATTGAACCGCGGTCCCTGTGCTTTGCTAAGCTTGTTTTTTTTTTTTTTTTTTTAGTAGGTGCTTTAGACCGCTGAGCCATCTCGCCAGCCCCTTGGGGCTTTATTTTGTCTGAGACACTCCTAAGGTCTGTGCTGGAAAAACTCATGCACTATGTAGAGCAGCAGGACTGTGGTAGCCTTTGTTGAGGCAGATCCTGCCCAGAGCTCAGTGTCCGAACTGAAGAACAATACGCCCACATGGGAGCGGACGCAGAGGCGCTGGGCCCGCCCGCTTGGCTCCCCTCTTTCTCGACTCCCTTCAGGGCCTCTGCTTCTCCCCAGGTGTTCATTTGGGATTCTGTAAGATGATATTTGACATCTCAGAGCTTTCCAGATGTCAAGGGCCATTACGGTGGTGCTAGGGTTTGGGTCTGGGTGTCCCCCAAAGCCCTACATGGTCATAGACCTTTTGAGAGGTGGCTAGACCATGTGGCGCTGGGATTAAAGGTTTGTGCTTCTAAACCAGTCCAGGTTGGTTTGGCACAGTTTTGGTTACCATTAGGCGTGTGAGGGCTGCCTCCCCACCCTAGGGCGTGAAGCCTGCACACAGCAGAAGGGCGAGGAGGAGGCCTGTCGGCTCCGCTTGTGCTCGCATGCCCGTGTAGCCACCATGGACTGTTGTCCACGTCCTCTGCCAAGCCACCCCGCCTTGGAGCCAGCTGACGACGGGCTGAAACCTGAACAAGCTGTGCGCCAAATACAACATTCTTTCTTTAGCTTTGGGTACTGGGTGTTTTGTCCCAGCAACTAGAAGAGTCACTAAGACAGGAGAGCTCACTGAATTCATTCTTTACGTACAAGAAGAAGTTAAGACCTAGAGAAAGAAAAGTGTACATTTAAAATCACGAGCTAATTAACGCCAAACAGTTCACAAAACGTGTCTCTTACTACCCCAGCCATTACCGTCCCCACACAATGAGCCACGTCCTCACTTAGCTTAAGCCTGTTCCCTTCAGGGGTCTCAGTAAAGAGAGGCCAGGCACCCCGTGTCCCATGAAGGACACAACGACTACTGCTATTTCTACAGGGTTGAAATAGCAAAGAAACACATACACCAAAGGTGACAACATAATATAACCGCATGCATAGCTGCATGCTGTGTGCTTTTCTCACCCTGATGCTTAAGGGAATATATTCTACGTCACAGAATACTGACCTGGAGTGACGTGCCGAGGAGCTCTTCCAGGCCTTCCTCTCCGGAGTTGATCATCTTACGCCGCAAAGAGTGTGAAGGGAGAAGTGAAAGCACTGAGCCGAACACTTAAGCCACGTGCGAGCCTGACGAGGAGAAGGAAGGCAGCCCTCGATGCTGCCCTGAACTGGGTCTTGCTTCCGGCAGTGTAGAGTGACGTCATGCAGTGCGAGGTCAGGTCAGATTGTGGTGTCTGATTGCTGGTTCGTTCTTTCTTTCTTTCTTTCTTTCTTTCTTTCTTTCTTTCTTTCTTTCTTTCTTTGTCTTTCTCTCTCTCTCTTCCTTTCTTCCCTCCTTCCTTTTTGTTTTTTGTTTCTTCATTTTTTATTATCAGATACACACTAATGGAAAAAAAATTTCTCTCATACTATTTATGATGTAAGACTATGCCATATAAGGAATTTTAAAAATAATTTTATTGAGAAACACATAGCAATGAGACAGTTTCTTTTTTTATTTTTTCCCATAATTGTATTGATAAACAAATAGCAATGAGACAGTTGCAAATCAAATAGGACAATTTCAATAATTAACACACTGCATACATTCTTCCTAGTGGTTAATTGCTGTACAA
>NDGN011318902.1:0-10871 GCA_002564285.1 Tympanoctomys barrerae | reverse complement strand
GGCAGATCATGTGCTTATTTGTTGAAGCTTATCCTAAGTGAAACACCACTTGGTTCAGCCTCAAAAAGAGGTGTGTGCTCATGGTGCTTATCTATGCCCTGGACTGGGCCTTCTGCCTTGGGAGTCATGTCACCCTAAACTTGTTGATAGGACTGTCTTAGTTACTTTTTTCTCATTGCTGAGACAGCATAGCCCACACTCAAGGTGAAACGGGGGTAAAGTTTGTTGTTTACTCACAGTTTATAGAGGGTTCAGTCTATCAGCCAGCTCCACAGTAGGGTGACTTGGCAGAGAGCAGTCATGGCAAGCAGAAAGAAAGGAGAAAAGCAGCAAGCAGGGCGAGACAAGACCCTGTCCCTTATGTGTTGTGTCTGCGCTGCGGGTTCGTGCAGTGCCCACCAGTCAGGCTGATTTAGCACTCACGCTGCTGTCGTCCCAGCATTGCATACTAGATTCAGCCACCTAAGACTGCATGAGGCTTTGGGGAACATCTAGACTCAAACCATAACAGGTGTGATTTCTGGCAGAAAGTCTTAGATATGACTGTGTCCAACTGTGTTGACTGCAGGTCTGTGTGTGCTTCTTCCTGCATGTTTCCAGATTCCTGTGCTCCTTTACTTCTAATGGTTGAAGCAAAATAGATAGCTTATGAATTTCCAAGATTATTCTTTTTTTCATATGATGTTCTTGTCCTCAGGAATGTTCTGTTGATACCCTGAGGTCTTCTAATAAGCAATGGCGGTGCTGTGGGGCACATGCCATTTTTGTAGTTCCTCCAGGAAGCTTGACTTAGGCTTGGTTAAGTGGAAAACATCAAGCTATTAAATTCCATTTTATATTAACTTCCTCTTATCCAGTTTCATGTTCAATCCCTGGGGATGATCTCCAGGGCCGGGGAGATGGCTCAATGGAATAAGCACTTCCCTGGCAAGGGCAAGGACCTGAGTTCAATATCCGGTTCCACAAAAAGTTCTGGCCTTCCTGGGGATGATATCCATAATGTCTTTATTATCACCTGATTCTGTTCATGGGCATAGCTGATACTGATTTGTTCCAGGTCACAAATTGGGCTTTAAGGAGAAAATGCTTTCAAAACAGACAGCAGCCCTGGGGACAGGATGGGAATCAATGAATGTACAACTGGATGGGACAGAGCCTCAGGTGGACAGGGGAAGCCAGGAGGAAGGGCCATGGAACGCAGCACCTGGCCCGCGGCCATTGGAGCACCTGTGCTACAGCCTTGAAGAAGACCCACAATCCCTCCAGAAGGGTGAGAACCAACAGAGTGAGAGGGAGGCAGAATATGTAGAGCAGTGTCCTTATTTCTGTTTGAAAACTAGAATTAAAAATTTCCACATCACCATGGTCTGAACAGCATACCCAGTGTCAGAACCAGTCCAGTCATCCTTCCTGGACTTGTACAGAATGAGTCCTGGATTACTTAAGCCGTCTAACTGTGCTTCTCTTGTTTTTGCATAATCACTCCCTCTTTGTGCCCCTGCATAATTAGTGGTTAATGAATGTGGGAGATGAAGAAGTGGCAGTGACGCTGATCACTGCTAGAGCGTATACCTGGTAAGATGCACTTTACTAGTGAAAGTTACATTCAAGTGATAGGAATTCAAGCTGCCGCTAGTGTAACTGGAACCTAACCAGTGCTGTTACAATAAAACATTTTGAGTAAAGGACTCTTCACCTACATTTGTGTATTTCAGTTTTACCAATAGGCATAGACACAGGCAAAGATGAGCCCCTAAGCTCCCTTATGATGGGCCCCGGTGCTTGTGAAGAGGCAGGCCAGTCATCTCTAATGGTTCCTCTCTCCCCTCACCAGCTCAGTCTGCTCCCTGGGTTCCTGCAATTCCCCAGGAGGGGAGCGCCGGAGACTGGGAGATGGCAGCTGCACTTCTTGCAGCCGGATCACAGGTGGGCTGTGCTTCCCCCTGCCACTCCCAAGGGCTCATCACAGTTGCCTTTTTAGAGCTTTGGCATCATCCCATTGATGGTTCTCATGAACACTAATGGTATGCTTGTCTTCTAACTAAACAAATTCTGCCCTTTCCCAAGAGGCCCATAAGGCCCTTGGAAAATCCAATGAAGGCATAACCAAAACTGGGAATTCTTTGAGGTTAAGGTTTTTTTAAAGGATGGCTGTGTTATATGCGGGGCTGGGGGGGTTGTTAAGAACAATTAATTAGCTTCCTTTAAGAAATAAATGTGGGGCCAGCCAGATAGCTCAGCGGGGCTAGCCTTGCTCAGCCAATTAAAGTGCCTGCTTAGGCAGACACAGGGACCGGGGCTCGATCCCCAGCATGCTGTGCTGGCCTTGCCCCCAGAGCATGCTGAGAGGGCAATTGAGACTGGGCATGGTGGCACACACCTCTAATCCCAGCGCTTGGGAGGCTGAAAACAGGAGGATCACTATGAGTCCAATCTACATAGTAAGACCCTGTACTAAATACAAAAAAAGAAAAAGAAATGTGGTTGGACTGGGGATCCAGCTCAGTGGTAGAGCACTTGACTAGCATGTGCAAGGCCCTGGGTTCAATCCTCAGTGAGAAACAGAGATAGACAGAGACACAGAGAGAGGGAGAGGAGAGAAATCTTGAAAGACTAGGAAGTGAACATGATTGAGTAGATAATGGAGCATCTAGGGAAATGAAGGAGAGAAAGACATAACCAGGGACAGAGCCCAAGAAGTAAAATAGGTCTACATTTAGAAGGCATCATAGAAGCTATTAAAAGATAATAGCAGTGCTAGCAGCTGTCCTCCCATACCATGTGAGCTGTTTTTCAAGCACTTTTGGGATCTTAACTAATTTAATTCTATAAACAGTCCTATTTTACAAATAAGATGAAACATTTAGAGATTAAAACCTTTGTATAAGGTTATATTGATGTGAGTGACAAAACTAAGAGTTACTTGGCTCCAAATTCCAACCTGTGCTCCTTGAAGTGAGAAAGATACAGTATGACAGGTGAAGCAGGAAAGAATATCTTGTTTTTATCATATTTTATTGAAAGAAAAGGAAGTCACTTAGAGGTACAGAATTTCTGCAGTTAAAAGTATAAGGCAAGCAAGAAGAGACTGATGAATTCATGGCACCTCCATCTTGTATCCCCACCAGTAACCTTCGTGGTTCCATCGCCCTCACTGCTTGAGCATCTACTTTTAGCCCTTTCCCTTTACTTTCACCACAACTGTGTCCCCTCCCCAGTGAGCTCTGAGCAGTTCTTCTCGTAGGTCCTCTCTTGCCCTCTCTGCTCTACTCCTGTAGCCTTTTTTATCTTCATGGCAAGATCACCTTTCGCTTAAGGAGCAATTGCTGACAGATGATTCTGTATTTTGTTTCAGGGCCTGGTAACCATCAAGGATGTGTCACTGTGCTTCTCTCAGGAAGAATGGCGGAGCCTGGACCCCTCTCAGACAGACTTTTATGGAGAATATGTCATGCAGGAAAATTGTGGAATCGTGGTCTCTCTGAGTAAGTACTACATGACCTTCCTAGCTATTAAAAGATTGTACCCTGGGAGGATAGAGTCATCTGCTGTGGGGCCGTGGGGAGTGTCTGTCTAGGGGTCTGTTCTTGGCAGGAAGCTGTTTAAACTTTGGCCAAAGAAAAAGCTCTAGAATTAATCCCAAGAGAATGAGTGATGAGGGAGCACTTTAGGAAGACAACAGTGAGTAATGATGAATTCAGGAGCAAAAACCTGGATGCTGTTCTTGGTTGGGAATTGAGAAGCTCTTACAAAGCCAAGGAGGGGAACATCTGGAACTGGGCCCTTGGAAATTTGGGAACTACCTAGTGGAAAATGAGAGTGTAGATAGAATAGTTGTAGAAGACTGAAATAGAGTTGTGACCAGAAAGGAGAGTTGGGCTGGAAGGAGTTGATGGGGGAGGATAGACTGATAGGGAAAGAGTGTGATTTTCTAGACCTAAGAAATAGGACTTAACATATATGGCAGAATGTTGAAGAAGGGGCATGAATCCGGCTGCCTTTCTCCTCAAGTCCCAAGGAATAATCTACTAAATGGCTTTTCACACAAAGTAGACTTACTGCCAGCTAACACATACCTGTTTTCCTTTCCCATCGCAGGATTTCCAATTCCCAAACTGGACATGCTTTCTCAAGTAGGAGGAGGAGAAGAACAGTGGGTCCCTGATCCCCAGGACTTAGAGGAGAGAGACATCCTGAGGGTCACATATACAGGTGAGAGCCCAGGATGGAGTTTTAGCCACTGCCTTATCCATTCATGGGGTGTCATCATTGCATGTGCCTTAATGGAAAGGCTTAGAGATTTTTTTTTTCTTCAAAAGCAAGGCAGTAGCAGAAGGATTATTTAGAGGGCAGACTCTGGAGACAAGTTTTGTGAATTTGAATTCAAGAGTCACAGCTGTGAGATCTCAGAAGAGTCGTTAACTTCTTTTTGGTTTCCTCATCTGTAAGTAATTGTAAGAATTAAATGTGTTACCATCTTAGAAGGTGGAGCAGTGCTAAGCACACAGTACTCAGTAAATGTGATTGTTGCTATATTTCGACTTTCCCCTCACTTTTTGAATGCTTTTTGAAATTCCTGTACTGTTGCTGATAGGTGTTCATCCAGCCAATGATGATTAAAGTGCATTTCTGAACTCTCTCTGTCTGTGCATAGGTGGGAAGGTGGTGCTTAGTAGTGCTGAGTACTAGTAAGTAGGTAATGTGAATAAATAGCAGCAGCATACTCCACCTATTAAGAAAATATGTGTAGATACTGTACTAATACAAAGAGATGGAGACAGCATCAGAGGTTTTATCACAATCTGAAAAGAAATTGGGGCTTGGTGAAGTTCAGTGGAATAGCTGAAATTAAAGCTTGCCTAGGGGCTGGGGAGACAGCTCAGCTATCTAAGTGCCTGCTGGCAAGCACAAGGACCCGGGTTCAATGCCCAGTGCTGCGTGCTGTGCTGCTGCCGGGTATGGTGACGCACACCTGTAATCCCAGCGCTGGGGAGTCTGAGACAGGAGGATCACTCTGAGTCCAAGCTGCATAACAGGACCCTGTACCAAATACATACATACATACATACATTAAAAATGATTTTAAAAATTTTGAAAATTTGTCTAATCTACCTCTTGAGCATGAGCTTTAAAAAACCTCTATGCCTTTTTCACCATCTTGTAAATTAGAATATGTTCTGCATTCTTCTGAGGCCAGGTGACGTCATACAATCTCAACAGTAGCGCGGGCCCTGAGGTACTCTGCTGTAACTCTCTTTTGGGGGTTTCCCTTCTCCACAGGAGATGGAAGTGAGCAAGAAGGGGACACCCCTGACCTGGGAGCAGAGCCTCCCAGAATGTTATCCAGCGTGTCTGAAGACACCGTTCTCTGGAACCCAGAGCAGGATGAAAGCTGGAATGCCACACCCAGGAGCTCTAGAGGCGTGCTCCTTGGCCCACCTCTTCTTCAGGAAGATAGCTTCTCAAACCTGCTGTGTAGCTCTGAGATGGATACCCTGTTAAGACCCCACATGTGCCCCCAGTGTGGGAAACAGTTTGTGTGGGGCTCCCACCTTGCCAGGCATCAGCAAACACACACGGGAGAGAGGCCCTACAGTTGCCTCAAGTGTGAGAAAAGTTTTGGATGAAGACATCACCTTATCAGGCACCAGAAAACCCACCTACATGACAAGCCCAGCAGGTGCTCTGAGTGTGGCAAGAATTTCCGATGCAACTCCCACTTGGCCAGCCACCAGAGAGTGCATGCAGAAGGCAGGTCCTGCAAGGGCCAAGAGGTTGGCGAGAACACTGGGGCTAGGAGAGGGCAGCATGTGGTGCCAGCACCCAAGTGCCATGTGTGCACTGAGTGTGGGAAGAGCTTTGGCCGAAGGCACCACCTGGTGCGGCACTGGCTGACCCACACTGGGGAGAAACCCTTCCAGTGCCCTCGCTGTGAGAAGAGCTTTGGCCGCAAACATCACCTGGACAGGCATCTGCTGACCCACCAGGGACAGAGTCCCCGCAGCAGCTGGGACAGAGGGACATCTATCTTGTGAGATCCATTTCTGCTATAGCTATGATGAAGTATACCAGCCGGTGCTACCAGTAGTCACTGCCAGAGCTGCCCCTCTCCTTGCACCCCAGGGGCCAGAATAGTGAGCCTGGTCCTGTCCCTGGAGCAGCACTCAGCAGTTCTGTGAGATGGTACATACAAGCAGTGCTCTCTGGGCACAGATTGAGAAGTGGTGTGCATTACCTGGGCTGGTGTTCAGCCTAACCACACTTGCACGGGTACGACGTTAGCAGTCATAGCTGAGGTCGGTCTAATTGGTTGGAGTCTATGCCGTGCCCATTGTTAAATATTTTAGTATCAACCTTGCAAACTAATTCTATTCTCTCTATATATGTGTGTATAGAGAAAGACTACTTTAGCACATTAAAGCTCGGAAAACTCCAGCAGTAAACATTTAGCTTCTCTTAATGCAATGTTTCCTAAATTCATTTGACCTCAGCATCCTAGTTTATATCCCACAGAACTCCTTGAAACACTGGTGAACACTGAGTTACACAGAATTGGGAAGCAGTATAGGGACGTGGTTGGGCACTGGGGGTCCCTCGTGCTATTCCTGCAAAAGCAGAGGGGTCAGATGGCACCAGCTGTGTGAGGGTCCACCATCGTATCTTATCATCCATCTGTATCTACGCTTACCCCTCCCTGCTGGAAGACGCAATGACCTCATCCCCATATCTACCCCTTCATCGTGGACATACTTATGTCCAGCGGAGGGGTTATGCTACAGTGCTAAAAGATGGATCTGTACCTCCAAGTAATTTAGCCCTCCACAGAAGAAAAAGCAACCACCTTGGACAGAGCCTGTCCTCTACTGTGTTAGTGCTTGTGTATGTGTGTGTGCAGGGTGCTTGAGAGCATGCCAAGTGCAGGTTGTACACGCTAGGTTTTCTAGGGGCCATGTTCAGGGGATGAGGGTGTGGGGGGGCTATTCTGTTTCATGATGGGAAGAAGTCTAAGTGCTGAAGGGAGCTTGAGTGGAAAAGGTTCAGTGTTACGTTAAATTGTGCATAAAGATTTCCCCAGTACTAGTGAGATCAAGGTGTTGTAGATTTACACGTCTTTATCTGAATCTCTGACTTCAAATTGTTTTTACCTGGGAAGAGAGAAAAAAAGAAGTTGTCAGTGCAGTGAGCTGTTTCTTGTTGATTTCAGGCACGGTGCCTATATGTTAAGGTCTGTGAGGTGTTGTGTCGTCTCTGGTGCTGGAAACTTAGCAAGGGAATTGCAGTGTTTGCACGTTGTCATCTCTTTGACTTTGACTCCTGTTTGACTTTGGTCACCTCATCAAGGGAGAAGTTTTTCCCAAAGATCTCATTCTCTCAGAAACAACTTTAGGGGGAAGCCTTCTTAGATTTTTAGCAGAAACTTTCTGGTTGCTTTTCCTGCAAATCCTGAGAAAGTGATCACACCAAAAAAACTCGTAACTCTTGGTGTCTGCACTTAAGACTCGTAAGAATTTTCACGGATGTTCATGAATCGGTCATTGTTTCTCTGTGTTGATGATGGTGTTCATGCCAGTCTTACAATTTCATACTTTGTATGTATAAGCAGTTTGGGGTTAGAGAAGTGGAGCATGAGGGGGAGAGTGGGATATTTTCACTTAATGCTTAGATCCTGGTTTTTCTCTAAGATACTTATTTTTCAGCCATAGTTGGTAGAATTGGCCAGAGGCAAAAGGACCCAAGCTACAACCTAGTTTAGTGATTGTTCCAGCTGCATAAGAAAAGCTGGGTGGATCTCAGCTCCTCAGGCTCCTGGGTTCAAATGAATTGAAAATGGGGTTATTTTGCTGACGGCTTCTCAGGACTCAGTGACGAGCAGGCCTAGCCTCCTCCTGTCATTAGAGCAGCCGTCTTTCTTTCCCCAGAATGTAATTCTCTTGTATATGTTTCTGCCAACAAAGCCACATGGCCAGCCCTTTGTAGGCAGGCCTACTGTGTCCTCAGCAACGGAGCATTTTAGGGTCAGTGTTAGTGCCCAAGAAAAACAGGAACACAGTGGCTGTGGTGTTAAGCTGGGATGCGCCGCTTCCTTTACCCTCACGTAAATGCTGACATTTAATACAGATCAGCTCTATGTGAAGCTCCCTTTAGTGGACCCTGTTTCAGGTCACATACCTGTTTGAGTATCTGATGGGAATGAGAAACCTATGCTTGAGTAAAATAGACATCTTCAGTTTAGTCAGTAACCTGAGGTTAGCGTGATTATGTTTTTGAATCAAGAATCACAAGGCAAAGGTTACTAAATAGTTTAAGGGCTAATATCCAAGAGGCTTCAGGGCATGAGGAGACAGTGTGGACTTTAATGGCTAGAAGGGTGCTATTTACATTTTTTATGTTTTTAAGGAAGACCTGACATGCTGGCAAACCACATAACATGCTTTGTTTTAGGAATATGTGGGGAGTGCTGATCTTACTGTCACGTATTCTTATGGACTGTATGTTAACCTCCAACTTTTATCTGTTTTAGTAATTGTAGAGATGGAAAGTGAGCCTCCTGTCAGTGAGTTGTAGTGCCCGGCTGAAAGGCGTCATGGTATCCAAGGGCCTTCGGCAGAAGGGGCAGTCCTTTGGGTCAGTTCTGGTGTACCATTGTCTTCTCTACCTCGGTCGAGCACCACATCCTTTGGGCAAAATGAAATAAAATAAAACAAAGCAACCGCTCTCAGATGAGTGAATAGATCTGAATCAGCCTCAAACTTTTATCTTCCACCAAACTCTCGTGCCACGTGGCCACTTCCTTTAAATTAAAAAATGCCTGTGTTCTCTCTGGTCAGAGGTTGAAACGAAGAGTTTCATCTTTAAGAACTTAACACAGTTTTCCATCTGTGGTGCTGCTACACTACTCTAGGTCATTATAAAAAGAATCCCTTGTTTTTCTAGAGGATATTTACTCTTTTAATTTTTAAAATCTTTTATTTAGTTATTTGGTACAGGGTGTCTCTACACAGCTCAGACTCGTACTGATCCTCCAGTGTAAGCCTCCCCAGTGCTGGGATTACAGGCGGGTGCCACCACACTGTTTTGGTGGCCAGCTCGGTACACCTGGGGCCAACACAGCATGCGATACCAGAGATCAAACCTGGGTCCTTGTACTTGCCAGGCAGGCACTTAGACTGCTGAGCTATCTCCCCAGCCCAGTGTTTACATTTTAAACCTTAGCTTCAATTTTGGAAATACTTTTCTCCTGTTAAATGATACGCCATCGGGAGATCTGTAGGTGATACTTCAGGACATGATATAGCCCTTTCCAGCACTCCTGCGATGACCACTGTTCCCTCTTTCCGTCAAGTGCAAGAGGAGACTTGGCTCAGACCCGGGGAGAGTTGGCTCTTTCCGTCACTGCTTAGTGGGTTCACTGAGCAGGGCTGAGTAGTACCAAAGTAACATCTGGTCTTTTAGATCCCTTAGCCGGAGCTGGCAAAGTTTCCCGCTGTTCCCTCTGTGATGCCAGACCATGGTTCTCAAAATGTATTTTGGACCAGTAGTAAATTCTTAGACCCCACTTCATACCTGCTAATCAGCAAGTGGAAGTAGAGCCCAACAGTGCCCTCTGGTACATGGTATAAGCTGAAGTTTTAGAACCTGGTTGAGGAATTCAAGCTCCATCTCAAGCAGTGGTGCCTCCCCCTCTTCAATTGGATCCTCACAGTCCTGTTGTCACCTTCAGCCTAATAGGCTTTGGTCTGTTCCCCTTAGTTCCGTAGTCTTTCTCCATCTTTAACTCAGGGCAAGAATTGCAGTCACTCACAAAGTCAGAAAGCAGATCACTGCTGAGCTCCAATGATTGCCTGGAGCAGAGACTTTGAGTATGTAAGGTGGGGACACTTGGATCAGAGTCTGAAGCAACAGAACAGAGAGGCCCACTCAACAGATAGTCCAACCTACAATGGAAAACTGGCTTCCAAGAGAATGGTCTTACTTTGCGAGTTTCCTAGTCTTTCCCCCAGGTCTGCCACTAAGTTGCCTTGGAGGCAGAAGGGGGGGCCTCAGCAGAGAGGTAGGTATTAAGTCTTGCTGTGCCTCAAGGGCCGAGGCTTGCCAACCTCAAAGTTGAATTGGTGACCACTAAGGGATAACCCCAGGGATTCCAAACCCTGATTTGGTGTACTCCACAGGCAAGTACCAGGGCCATCAAAGTCCCCTGGGCACACGTGGGAAGTGGGCTGGTCTAATGAGGTGGTACAAGCACAACTCACACAGGCTGATTCCTAGGCAGAGTTAACCCATTAAGCTGTGGTGACAATAAATACATAAATAGAAGTATTCATGCTTCACAGCTTCTCTGCAATTCAGGCTGTAGGACGGCCTGTCCTGCAGGCCTAGCCCTGCTACCTGCTTCAGTTCCTCTCCTGCACACCCCTGTGCAGACACACCGAGCTGACAGTTGGAAGCCTACCCACAAGAGGCTAGACAGCTGCAGCTTCCTTTGCATCCAGGGTTTCTGTCACCACTTAGTTTTCCAGTGGGTGGCTTTCTTCCTCCAATCTTCCTGCTTGTTTTTCTCTGTCTTTTTGGTTTGGTTTATGTGCTATTTTGCCTGAGCAGTGCCACGCCTTCCCAAGGGCATTGGTTCTTCCCAGCTCGCACCCATCTAATCATAGAAGCTTCCCTCCAAGCTTCTGGCTCATTCCAGTTAATCATAAGTAACTCACTTCCTTTCCCTCTGCCCACTACCCATCTTTTCTGTCAGATTTAAGCCCACAGAGCAGGAGCCAACTCCTGATGCTTCTCACACCCTTCTCCAAAATTCCAGGCTATGGCAACTCTGTGGCCACTTCATTGTGTGTTCGTGTTTCTCTCTCTCTCTCTCTCTCTCT
>NDGN011318898.1:0-17659 GCA_002564285.1 Tympanoctomys barrerae | reverse complement strand
TATAAAAAGTAAAGCCATATTAGTATGCTGAGCTGTGAAAGGCTCAAGTCAACAACTTCTGACCCTGGCAGTCCTACGGATAGCCCACTACTGTTATGGACTACTGGACTATGTGATGTTTCAATAAAAATATTTCTTACTCTCTTTTTGACCGTTCTAAAGATAAATTTTGTCACATCACTAATGCATTTTGTGAAATTATTATTTCTTTCTCCAAATCCTTAAAGCTTAAAGGTAAGAATTTTGTCATTCATAAACAGCTTTTTAAAATTTCTAGAACAAACTCTCCACCTAATGCATTGAGTAGTGAGACTAACCTCTGCCTGGTAGTTGATGTAGTGAAACTGTAAAAATTTTCGGTGGTGGGGAGTTCGCTCAGTGCCTTGTTGGTAAGTGCAAGGACCCAGGTTCGGTCTGTGGTACTGCACCCTGTGCTGGCCCCTGAAGGGCATGCTGCACTGGACACCCAAAACTGGGCACAGTGGGGAATACCTTCAAGTCCAACTCTGGGGAGGCTGAGACAGGAGGAGCACGATGAGTCTAAGATAAGTAGTGAAGCCTTGTGCCAAATCAATCAATCAATCAACCAATCATTTAAAAAAGCAATTTGAGGACAATTTCTTTTACAAATGATATTTACAAATGGCAATTATGAGATAAGAGATTTACTGAAAATAAAAATATGAAGGGTCTTCATGGGGCCATTTTTAATTAGAATATAAATGACATCAATACTATAATAATTTTGTCTATGCATATAGTAAAAAATATTAAGGTTGTCATATATATATATATTTTCTGTCCAGTAAAGAGTTTTGACATAGTTGTCCAGATTTGTCTTTTGCTTTGTACCTTAGAAACTCTTTGTTATAAAACAGAAAATTGCTCTTATTTATTTACAGCCAAGTAAGCTTTCAGATAATGACAGGACCACTGACTGAAAATTTCAAATATATTCACAATGAATATTAATAGTTAACTATTACAATATTCTGTGAAATTTGGATCCTTTTGAAATTCCTTTCAATCAGTATTAAGCAAAAGATTTCTTTAAAGGAAGTCAATATTAACAATTGTGTTTTGTGATTTTGCAATATGACCTTAGCATCTTTCCTGTGGATTAGATGATATATCAGGACACTTCAGAGCAAATTCACAAAATGCAATACATGCTGGTTGTGTTTTATTAGGAAAGGGTATAGCATGAATTTTCTCAAACAAAAAAATCTTGTTTAGTAAAAGCATTTTTGCTCTAGAAAATACTATCATTTAATGATATGCCACTCTCATTTTGAGAATTTATTTGTTTACTTTTTTATTTCTTTAAAATAGTCTCAAAATAGCATTTAAAAGTGATAAGACATTTCTATTAGTATGATTTAAGTTGTGCTAAAATAAAAACTCATTGCAAAAATTTTCCAGGTTTAAAAAAAATATTCTGTGAAACAAAATTTTACTACAGAAAATGTTTAGCAATTCTATAAGATTTAATAATAGGGAATTTGAATGAAGCAAATAATTTTACTTGAGAGGGTAAATTTGTCTATTTGTATGGTTTTAATTTGAAATATATATTTTAAGATTATTTTTCTTGGTTTTAGCATTTTACTAGACTTTTTTACTCTGTATATATGCATTAAATAATATACATATATTTGCAATATTGTATAATAATTATATCTTTTTTAAAGAGTAGAAAATGATGAAAAAATTAGAAATGACACAAAATTCCATTAAACAAGGTAATAGGAATTTAACAATGGTTGTATTGCATAATGTTATCTTCAATTTAGTTGTTAAGGTTGACAGATATAAAACTACAAAACTGGTTTTAAAAAAGTTTTAAGAAAGTGAAAAGAAGAAAAAAAATTAAGCAATATCTTCTTTCAATAGACCAGCAGATCTAAAAAGTACAATTACCAAAACTATCCTGGGGCCAGGGAAAAGGCTCAATAGAATAAGCACTTCCCTGGCAAGCACAAAGATCTGAGTTCAATGCCCGGTTCTGCCAAAAAAATATATATATATATATATATATATATATATATATATATATATCCTGCATATATGCATGAGTATATATTTTCCTCTTCTTTCTTTTATCCTTTTTATCATTATAGTTTTTTCTTCCCATTGAACAGATTATTTCCTTTTCACAATATCTATTGTACCTTTCAGATTTTATTTACTCTTTCAGATTGTCACACTAATGAGACAATATGATGTTTGCACATGTGGGTATGATTTATTTCACTTAACAATACAGTCTCTATTGCATATTTATAAAAGCCTTGAATTTATTTTTTATAGTTGAGTAATAAACTATTGTGTAAAACTACTGCATCTTTCTTTTCCATTCTTTAGTTGATGGGCATTTGTGTTGTTTCCAAGATTTAGCTATGTCAAATTGCACTGCTATAAACATGAATGCACGTATGTCATAATGCTATGTGTTCAGTTCTTTTGGAAAAACTACTTGGGAGGGGAATAGTTGGACTGAAGGGAAATTTTTATCCTAGCTTTTTGGGGAATCTTCACTCTGATTTCCATAGTGTTTGTAGCATTATGAACTCCCAGCAACAGTGCAGAATGCTTCCTTTTTTCCTGCAGCCTGTCTAGCATTTGTTATTGCCTGACTTGATGTTAGCCATTCCTTCTGGTGTAAGATGGAATCTCAGCATTGTTTTAATTTGCATTTCGTGATTGACCAATGATGTTGAACATGTTTTAATATATTTACTTGCCATTTGTATTTTTTCACCTGAAAAGTATATAATCATCTCAGATGCCCATTCATTTTTTAATGTATTTGGCACAGGGTTTACAGAGTCTCACTACACATATCAGACTCATAGTGATCTTCCTGTTTTCAGCCTCCCAAGCACTGGGATTACAGGTGCATGCCACCATGCCCTGTCTCAACTATCTTTTCAGGGAACCCCAGGGGAGTGGCCAGCACAATACACAGGATGGAACCCTGGTCCTTGCACCTGCCTAAGTAGATGCTTTAGTTTGTTGAGCTCTCTGGTTGGTTCATATGCTCATTTTTGAAATGGGTCTTCAAATTTGGGGGATCCTGCTTTTTTAAAAATTCTATGTATTCTAGATAGAAGGCCTTGGTCAGAGGGACAGTCAGGTATAATTTTTTTCCAATTCATGAATTTTTTTTTTACTTCGTTGATGATTTCTTTTGGCAGGCAGAAAATTTTCAAAAAGATTAGATCCAAATTTATGATTCTTCAAAGTATTTCCAGAGCAGTTTGGTTTTTGTTTATGAACCCTCTAGCTACCCCTCTGTCCTTAAGATTTCCAACTTTTTTTTCTACAGTAGATTTGGTGTTTCTATTTTAATACTTAAATTTTTGATCCATTTTGACTATAGTTTTGTGCATGGTGATAGACATGGGTCTTCTTTAAGCCTTCAGCATGTGGAAAGCCAGATTTTCCAGCACTGTTTATGAAAGGGGCTATGTTTCTCCTAGTGAGCCTGTTAGGCACATTTTTCAATGATAAGATGGCTGAATGTGTTCGCAGCTGTGTCTACATCTTGTAATCTGTTCCTCTCATCCTCACTGTTGTCTTTTTGCCAGTATCATGCTGACCTCAGTACCTTTGCAATATAATTTCAAGTCAGTGTTTGTGATGCCTCCTGCCTTTCCTTTGTTACCCAGGATTACTTCTGTTATTCTAGTTCTCTTCTGTTTTCAGATGAACTTTAGGAATGTATTCTCTGGATCTGTGAGGTACAGTAACGATATTTTAATTGGGATTGCTTTTAATCTGTATAACAATTTGGAGATGTGACCATTTACACAGTGTTGGTTTTCCTATCCATGAATAAGGAATATCTGTCCATTTTCGGAAATGTTCTTTGATCTCTTTTTTTCAGCATAGCATAATTTTCAGTGAAAAATCTTTTATTTCCTTTGTGAGATTGATACCTAAGTATTTCATTTAGGGGGAATGTTATTCTGAAAGGCGTGGTTTCCTAATTTCTCTGTGGGTGCATTCATTGTATAGAAATGCTACTGATTTTTGAGTGTTGACTTTGTATTGTGCCATGCTCCTGCGTTTGGTTATTAAATCTACAAGTCTCTTAGGGGAGTTTGGGAGGTCTTCTATCATGTCATCTGCAAATAATGATATCTTCACTTCTTCTTTTCCAAAATCATTATTCTTTTCATTTATTCCTCTTGTCTAATTTCTCTGGCTAATATTTCCAGAACTATATTGAATAGGGGAGGTGACAGTGCATATCCTTGTCATGTTCCTTATTTTATAATGAATGTTTTCAGTTTTTCTCCATTCCATATGATGTTGGCTATTGGTTTGTCATAAATGCCTTTTATCAGGTTGAGGTAAAGAGCCCCTATTCTGATTTTCTATAGTGTTTTTATCATGAATGAGTGCTGGGCTTTGCCAAAAGCTTTTTCTGCATCTATTGATATGATCTTGTGATTTTTTTTTTGTCTTTGATTCTGTTGATGTGGTGTATTACACTTATGGATTTGTATATATTAAACCATGCCTGTATTCCTGGGATGAATCCCAGTTGGTCATCCTGTCTAATCTTCACGATGATTTGATGCATTCTTCTAGTATTTTATTGAGGTTTTCTGCACCTATGTAAAATAGGGAGATTGGCCTGTAGCTCTCTTTTTTGTTAGGTCCTTCTCTGGTTTTGGTATCAGAGTAATACCTGCCTCCATTCATGAGTTTGGAAGAATTGCTTCTCTTTCAATTTCATTGAAAACTTTGAAAAAAATGGCATTAGGTCTTCCCTAAATTTTTGTAGAATTTAGCTGTTACTCCATCAGAACCTGGGCTTTTCTTTGCTGGTATGTTTTTTATTATATTTTACATTTCATCACTGATATTGGGTTGTTCAGATTTTTTAAATATTTTCTTTATTCAGCTTTGGAAGTTTGTGGAAGTCTAGGAATCTATTCATTTCTTCTATGTTTTCCATGTTGGTAGAGTACAGATTTTGGAAATAGGTATTGATAATCTTCTGAATTTCTACAGAGTCTGCAGTGATTTCACATTTTTTTATTTTTATGTGTTAAGGTTTGTGTCTAGTTGTCCCCCAAGGGCCTCTTGCAGTCATGGGGCAGCTCCTGGACTGTGTGATTGATTATTGTGGGTGTGGGTTCTGCACCCACCCTGGGCAGGTAATTTTCATTACAATATAAAGAGGGGAGAGAGTCTGGATAGCTACTGCAGCTGGTGCTTCTCCCCTTTGATATTTTGCACTTTACCACCACCGTGAACAGTTGCTCTCTGTTGTTTGCCCCTCTGCCTCAGAGCCAGCTGAGTATGGGCTGAAGCTTCCACTAACTGTGAGCTAAATAAACCTTTCCATCTCTCATTCTGCATGTTGGGTATTTGTCCCAGAAATGAGTAAAAAGTAGCCAAGTCAGAATTTAGTACCCAGAGTGGGGTAATTTCTGTGACTAGATATGATTGTGTGGATTACAAGCATTTGGGAATGGCTTGTGGGAAGAGATAGGAAAAGTTTGGAGATGTCATCTATGAGTAAAGTGCTAGAACAGCTTTGGCTGTTCTGTATGGGACACTAGCGTCAGTGATCAGAAAAAAAGAATGCTGAGGGAAATCCTGCCTGTAAAGGCCAGGCTGAAGGTTTCTGAAGGGAAGAAGAACTACACTGATTGCTGGAATCCAGATAATGTGTTTTGGCTTGGCAGAGAGTTTGTCTGAATTTTGCTTGTGTCCAGAGACTTTGCCTGAGCCTGAGATTAAGCATGGCAGACTGATTAATCTTTCAAAAGTTATTTAAAGGCAGTCAAATATTGAGGCAGTAGCATGGCTATTGTTGGGGACTTTTAGCCAGATTTATGTTAAGAATGAAGAGCAGAGAACCCAGAAGGTTTATTTAAAATGTTTAGAGTTTGGCCAGAAAAGAAGCTCCAACAAAGCTGTGGAATGCAAAGAGAGAGCTGAGAGGATCTCCATTGTTGAGAAGGAATAAGAAAATTGAAAGTATAAACTGAAGGCATCACAGGAATTGAGAAGTCCTCATCCTTTGCAGCCTCAGAATTGGAAAGGCCAGGGACTTTGCCTTGAGAGGAAAGCTACAGAACCCATGTCCCAGAATGGTGGCAGCAGCCACACCAGGCTCCAAAATGAAACCAGCCTAGAGATTTGTTTCTGGAAATCAGGTTCAGAGTACTCAGAGATCCAAGTACTTTACCTGCACAGCCAAGAGACAACAAGCCTGGCTACTACTCCAGCTGGCAGCAGACCTTGACATTGATTTTCTACATTTAGAATGCAGGAGTACTGAGTTCAAGAAGGCTTCCACCTAGATTTTAGAAAGCCTGGAAGGCCAGGCAGTGTGCCTGAGAGGGCAATGTGTAAAGCTGTGAATGAGAAGCCTATTCAGTGGAAACCCCAGAAGCTTGGAAATGCTAGGAATATGGATTATCTAAAGAAAATTGCAAGGAGGGAGCAAAGCTGGCCTAAGAAAGAAGCCATAGGAGCTATCACTAAAAGTAAGAGAGCCATGTAAGGGCTCTGGAGCTCACAAGTCATCGTAGATTGCTTTGGATAGTCCACATGAAATTATAGGATTTGTTGTTTTCCCTGATGGATTCTTGGACTTGTGTTGGTCCCAATGCTTTGTATTCCCCGGTTGTTTGCAAATTTTGGAATGGTAACTTTTGTCTTGTGCCTTTGAATGTTGGAAATGTTTGTGCAGGGTCTCACCACTAAGAATTTGCCTTAGGTTTTGGAGCAGACTTGGGTCTTGGACTCTTCAGCAATGCTAAAACTGTTAGGACTTTGGCAACTCTTAGAAATGGACTAAAATGCCTGTTGAACAAAGGAATATATGCATGAGTATCTGAGGGTCCAGATGTTATGGTTTGTGTCCAGTTGTCCCCCCAAAGCCTTATGTAATCATGGGGTGGGCTTCTATAGTTTGTGATTACCTCATGATCCATTGGAATTATGGGTGTGAATACTACGTTCAGCCTGGGCAGATAGCCTGAATGCAATTTAAGGGAGACAGGCTTGTTCTCTGGGAAGAAAGCTGTTGCTAGAGATAAGAATCTTTCTTTTCAGGAATTTGGAAGTAAACTGCTGCATTTTTGCTAATAAACACATAGATGTGGATTCTGATAGGGCTACTTGCAAATACTCACTTTTTGCTGTGCAACTAACCACAGAACCATCTATTTAACTTAAAAGTTATGGCTTCAGGAAAACTATTTAACTAGAAAAAATTTTATTTTTTAAGTTGCTCAAAATGATGACATTCCCAAACATGAGTTTATCATCCATAGTTTGTTGTTTTGGTGAGTGTTTAAAAACACACAAGGGCTGGCCAAATAGCTCAGCAAGAGAAGGGGCCAGGGGTTCAATCCCTGGGTCTGCCATGAAGGCCTCACCCCAAGGATGTGCTGAGATGGGAATTGAGACTGGGAATGGTGGCACATACCTGTAACCCCAGCTTTTGGAAGGCTGTATACAGAAGGATCGCTATGAGTCTGATCTAGTTGTGAGAGACCCTGAACACCCTGTAGACTCTTCCCTAAAAATAAAGCCAAAAAAAAAAAATATATATATATATATATATATATATATATATATATATATATAATGCTGTTTTGTCACACTAGTAAATCAAACCAAGTCCTATTTTGTATATTTATAAATGATGTGAGTTATTTAGCTTTACTTTCTGGACAAGAATGCCAAGTTAGTGTCTCTTCATAAAAAGTAATTTCGATTTGAGGACTTTTCACTTTTCCTTAACCGTGTTAATTTATTTATTTATACTAGGAAACAAACTCACGAACTTTTACTTGCAAGACAGGCCCGTGCCAGTGAGCTATCTCCCCAGCCCCTTTGGGACTTTCCATATTTGCTTCTTTTGCCAGTACCAGGTCAGTCCCATCAGAATCCATTGCATGAGAAACAGAAGTTCTCCACTACTACCCTGCCACCAATTGTTCCTTTAGGATCAGGACCTCTAGCAGAGCCTCTAGATTTGTCAACGACATCTGTTTATTTTCTTTGATTTACTATCATCAGACTCACTGTCAGACAAAGATTTTCTTTCTTACTATCTTTCTTTACCATCTTTTTGAGATTTAAGAAATGCTTCAATTAGCTCTGGACAGTCTAAATTTTCTCAGGCTACATGTGTTGTCAGCATCGGTAAATCCCTTCTACTTCACAAAATACTCCAGAATCCCATTCACTACCCCACGGTCGAGTACCTCTCTTACTACATTGTTCAGGCTGTTTCCTCAATGCCTGTATTTGTCCCATGGTGTCTTTTATTTATTTATTTATTTATTTTGGTGGAACTTGGGATTGAACTCAGGCCCTTGCGCTTGCCAGGCAAGCACTTATTCTACTGAGCCATCTCCCCAGCCCCCTTCATGGTGTCTTTTTTCTATTATCTGCAATGTAGTTTTATTGGAGGCCATTTTTAAATTGCAGCTTTGGAGAGCTTTCAGGTCTTCACTGAGCACTGAGCACTGAGCATTCCCAGAGGGAAAGAAAGAAGATGGGAAGGAGAGGGAATGGGAAGAAGATGGTGACCCGGGTCTTTTGAGTGGATTCACACTATATTTCACTGTGTCACCATACTTCAGATGTTCATCACCATCCTTATTTTTTTTTTAAATGTATTTGAAATAGAGTCTTACTTTTCAGCAAGGACTTATGGTGATCTTCTTGTTTTCAGCCTCCCCAGCACTGGGATTACAGGTGTGTGTCACCACACTTGGACTCCATCTGGCTCGGTGTGCCCGGGGCAGGGCCGATGTATCATGTGGCACCAGGGATCAAAACTTGGTCCCTGAGCTTGCCTAAGCAGGTGCTTAGTCCATTGAGCTATCTGGCCGGCCCTCATCAATATCTTATCTGTAAGTGTGAATCACTTGAAAACTTGCCATACTGGCTCAACAAAATTAATTTGAAGTGAGTGATGATTTTTGTGGTAGTTCTAGGGATAGTAACAAACCTTAATCTGTCTCACATTATGGTTCTTATACTTGAGATGTAAATTTACCCCAGACCTATCACCCATTCAGAGGTAAGGCTTCTGGCAGGAGATTGGCTTACAAGGTGCGATAGCTGAGTCATTATTGTGGACTTGTTGGGAGTGGGTCCCCTGGGTATGACCTGGAAGCCTGTGTCTTCCTCTTATGCTCCTTTTCCTCTCTGCTTCCTAGATCTGATCTGTGATTTTTATAGCTTCTTACCTCCCCGTCCTTCATGGAAACTGTAACCCTGACCCACAGTGCACCTCCCTTAAGCTGTGGGAGTACAATGCTTTGTCCTAAATGTGTGGAAAGTGACTAGGACAATGTGATTCTGGGATTATTCAGCATTGTCACAGTCTATAGGTGCTGTATGTAGCCTTGGTTGTTTATTGTATAATTTAGAATAGTAACTGCTGCATAGCAGTTTTGCTTTGCAGATGCATGTAAAATCCACAAAGCTTTTGAATTTTAATTTTGGAACCAGATAGTTATCTACTGTTCATAAAGTAAAGAAACTAAAAAAAATATGCTTCATCAGTTTAAATGTATATACTGTCAGGGGGAGAGCTTGGTGGTCTGAGCTCTTGCTTGGTAAGCACAAGGACCCAGCTTCAATCCCAGGCTCCATGCTGTGCCAGCCACTGAAACTGGATGGGGGGGACACACCTGTAATCCCAGCACTGAGGAAGCTGAGACAGGACAATTAATATGAGTCTGAATTGCGTAGTGAGGCCCTATATCAAAAAATAAATATATATATATTGCCAAAGCACAGTAAAACTCAATACTGCATTATCATTTTAATTGTTTAAATATAAATTCATTGAACTGGCCAGATAGCTCAGCAGATTAAAGTGCCTGCTTAGGCAGATGCAAGGAATGGGGGTTCAATGGCCTGCCTTCCTGGCCCTGGCCCTAGGGCTTGCTGAGAGGGCAACTGAGACTGGGCATAGTGGCATGCCCCTGTAATCCCAGTGTTTGGGAGGCTGAAAAACAGGAAGGATCATTACAAGTCTGTTCTGTGTAGTGAGTCCCTAATAGACCCTGTAGACCGTGTACTAAATTCATAAAAAATAAATAAATCATCACTAAGAAATAAGATTAGGGTTAGGGTGTCTTGTTATAACTCCACTCCTACCTAAATTTAATGTAACTTAAATGATGTGTCTTTTCTTCTTTTCAAATGTCTCCCATCAATATTTAAGGCAAGATTATGTTTATATACTTTTTTCTACAACCCAAAGAATTTCCATAGAATATTATGGGATGGAAATCACAATTATAATGGGAATGCCTTTTTGTTTTCGGGTTTATAATCCAGGAAATGTGGCATTTTTCTCAAATACACATTAGTTGACATTCATCTAGTCAGTTTTCTCATTTAGTTGTATTATGTTAAAATAACAAATCACCTCATGCATAAAGCAGCTCGGTTGCATTTACGTTTAGTCATGATTTGCAGAAAGACTCTTTATTGTTGTCCCGATGTTTTATCATATGTATGTGGGGCACTGTTGGTTGGAACAACAATGAAGAGCTGCTATCACACTCCAGGATCTTGCTGCTTGTAGAACAGTTAACAATAGAGAAAATGCATTTATTCTTGGCAGTCTTTGAAAAGTACCTTGGAGAATTACCGTAGCATTATGTACTGTAAGTTTCAATGAAACTACAGAGTAAAGTGTGATTTTCATAGGCTTATTGTGTGCTCAAAGTATTGTATGTTATTAAAGTAGCAAAGCTTTTGTGTCATGTTTATGTGATCCCTTACAATGGGACAGTGTAACATAGAGAAAAAATCAGTTTCAAAGCAGAATAGCCTGCTTAACATGCTTACTAAGTAAACAACTATAGAAACATGGAAGTTATTAATTAGGAAGCTAAAGTTCTTAACAGGGACCTATAATGCTGTTGCAAAGCCTAACGTTTTGTAGTTATCCAGGCAGAACTCATCTTGGCTGGTATATGCCTTAGACTAACCAGTCAGGTCAGCCCACTTGAATAACTCTCCATGGCCCTGCAGTCCTGCTGCACCCCGTCAGAGCTGTCACTTACCCTGGGCACAGCTTCCTATTTTCTCACTAGACAATAGCCTGAGTCTTTTATAAAAGGTATGGGTAGGGATAGATTGGGGTCTTAGTTACTTTTCTCACTCCTGAGATAAAATACCCAATAAAGCTTCATGAGGCTTCACGGCGAGCATTTAGGCATGAACCATGACAACTGGCAAAAAGAGAAAGAAAAAAAAATACTATTTCTGTATATCTACCAAAAAGAAATACCCCAAATATCATGACAGCATTAAGTCTAGTCTTTGGGCTCAAAGTGACTGCGTGGTAAACAAGAGCATGGATTCTTGTGCTGAGGTCAATTATTGTCAGAAGTGTATCAACAATTCGTGTAAACTATAATTTACCTGTTTTTATAAGATTGACAGTTCACTGCAAAGGTGAGTTTATTCAATATGGCACAAGCATTCAGTTAGTGTCTAGCTTTACAATGGTCTAAGGAGGATAGATTCTCAGTAATGTGTCTATCAGTGTGCAAGAAAAGCACTTTTTATTTTATTTTATCAATGATTAAGTCTATGTCTAAGAGTTTACCCTGTTTTCCTGGAGCACCTCAGAATAGGTCTTTATCAGCTTCATGCTAGCAGTAACCTGTTCCTAGACTGCAAGAATGAACTAAGAATAAGCTAAAGGATCTACTGACAGCAATGGGGTAATGGTGAGCATAGCTTTATACTCCACCCAAAATATGGATGCTGTATTTTTTGATTGGGAGGAAATATACCTTTAGTAGTGAGATAGACATGGAAACGATGCAATAAAAGAAATAGAGATTTCTACTAATTGTTTCAGTCCTGTATATCATAAAGCTCTTTCACGAAATTGCCATGATATAAGGTCCAAAATTGTTTTACATTTTAGTTTTGTTTTGGAGCCATGAATACTGAAGTTTACACAAGTTTACATTAATTATTCTAACTAATAAGTTGAAACTGAACTCACTTCTTTTAATTCTAAACTAAATGGAAACTTGAAGTCAGTGCCTACAACTTGAACTCAGTTCAATTCTAAACTGTTTTTATCATAGTATGCTATACATAGGTGAAATAACTTGATACACTATAATTTCCTTTGTTCATTGTTTATATATTAAAGCAATTAATCTTCAAAGAGAATCAAGGAGTGCATTCTTTTATTATTTTAATTCTAAAGATCACGCTAAGACACTTGAGTTAAAGATTTGTCCAAAGCCATGAAGCTGTTAAATGGCAAACATTTAATTCAGCCACAGTTGAAGCAGTTGTTGAGCTCCTGCCTTGAACTTCAGGATATACTGCCTCTGTGTCAGAGTGGTCTCTAAGACTGCCTGTGAAGTGTACTTCACATCATTGTAGACAGAAGTAAGTGAGTTGACAAAGGTACTGAGCTTGGAGCAGTACCTGGCACTCAATAAACATTAGCTGCTATGTGATAGCCCACATTCCCCAGCACTATTGATACGCTGCTCCCAAATGGAAAAAGTGGTCAGCTTGCATACATGTAGATATGTACATATGAATATCCATGAGCTTTGAAATCTCTTATGATTTCAATTTTCTATGTCATGTGATTTTTGTAGGTTGGCTGAGTGGTTGTTGATTCATACAACATCAGCCAGAGTTGTGGTTTCCAAGGGTCTCTGCTGGGCTACCCCAAGGGAGTTTACTCACAGATACATAGACTGAGCAGGGATTTAAAAACTCAGTTCAGCGAGGTGGGTGAGAAAGTTTGAGCTTCTTTTTACCCAAATGTTCTAGGACCTGCATGTGTCTGCACAGACCTTCTTGTGGTCTCTCTATTGTGTCTTTCCTACAAGACAGCCACTCCTCTTATGTACTTTTTAATGTACATAAACAAAGAACCAAACATGGTGCTTTAAAGTATTAAAAGTGACGAGACTTTCCCCAGGTGACATAGCATCAGCAATTCACAATTTTGTGAAGTTTTCTACATATAACATCATGCCATGGGAAAGCAGTGACAGTTTGGTTTTTTTCTTTCTTTTCCAATCAGAATATCTATTGTCTGTTTTAAAATGTGACTATTTTACCTAGGATTTCCAGAACTATGTTGAGTAAAAGTGGTGAAATTGAGCATCTTTGTCTTATTCTACATCTTAGGAAGAAATTTTGCTTTCTCCACTCATTATATGTCAGCTACTGGCTTACTATAAATGGTCTTTATCTTATCAAGCTGAATTTCCTCTTACAACAAATTTGTTTGGTATTTTTTTTATCAAGAAGGATGTTGAATTTCATTAAATGTCATTCTACATCTACTGAGAGGACCATATGCTTTTTTTTCCTTTATTATGTTGGTGTGCTAATTATATTTATTGGTTTTTATTCACTGAACCACCTTTGCATTCCTAGAGAGAATTTTCACTTCATCAGGGTGAGTAGAATTTTTAATATGTTTTTGCATTTGATTGTCTGCTGTTTTATTCAAGATATTTGAATCCATATTTACCAAAGATGCTGACCTATAATTTTCATTTCTTTGTTTTGCCCTTACCTTGTTTTAATATCAGGAGAGTGCTGGCTTCATAGAATATGTTTAATCCTTCAAACCCTTATAACTGCTGTAGCTCATGTCAGATACCTGGGGCCCACTGAGCAAGATATAACTTTTTGGCTTTAAGGCCTCCTGTAGGCAGTCCTGCTCAAGAAATGTGAGGGCAATTTCCCCTGTAGTAGATTTCCTGACATAGGATTAGACTGATAGAGGAAGCATGTTTGAGGGAAATCAGCCCTGCCCAAGAAATTGGAAGATAGCTTCCCTTGTAATGAGGCAGGAAACTCTGAAAAGGCTGAGCTCACATGGGCTTTATGAGGTGGTTAGTTAAGGCCTTAATATATGTCTATATAGATAAAATCTGGTGGATCTCATTAAAAGGAATCTTAATCTAGCATATTTGCTGTAGACTTTACTTGAATGATTGCCTAGATGTTGATATCTTCTAAGAAAGAACAAATTTTTTCTGAGATTAGAATGCATATAATCAAAGCATAAGCATTTGGGCTAACAGGTAAGTGTATAAACCTTTTAAGGCACAGCAGTTGTAACCCATTGGCTTTTAGATTCAGATTTGTCAGTAGTTGCCAGACAGAGGCCCCGCTTGCTAACTGGAGAGTTCTTAGTGCTTTCCCCAGGTCTGACAATCCATGTGCTCTCATTAACAAAAGGGTTGGTGAGACATAAAAGGTCAATTTATTTGAGATGATACCCAATGGCCATGGAAGATAAAATGATTAAACCCTACATTTAAGAAACCCAACTACAAAAAGTTCTAAGTAGGCTTATAATTACGAACTTTAGAAAAAAAGATGGCTACATTCCTGATCCTTCTCCTGTTTCAATAACTGTCCAAGATATTAGACATCAAATCAATGGTATGTGAGATGCTGCAGTCCCCTGGCATTATCTTTAGCATCTTTGTTGAAGTCATTATTGTTTACTTGATGAAAATCATTTTGACTGTATTCATAATTATCCTGCTGATGTTCTTATTTGGCCCATGTGTGTTTAACAGTTTCTTTGGCTTCAAGATAAAAATGCCTGATGTCTATTGAGGGCCTTTAGATAGAACCTCTGGAGAGTATCTCTTACTGTTGGTCAACAACTGTGAGCCCTTTCAGCCTGAAGAAGCTAGAGCAGTCATCATGCATGGTTCCCTCATGGCAGTTTGGGTTGCTCCTTCAGAGAGCAGAGTGTTGTAGGCAGCTGAATTAGATAAACATTATAGACAGTCAGACAGGGCCAGTCCCTCAAAGAGACAATATGGAAGACAAGGTGACTTTGCAATTTTGAAAGAGACAGATACTCCCGTATGGGCTAGACCTCAAGACAAAAGAGGAAACAAATGTAGCCACATATACTTACCTAGGAATGGGCATCAGGGATTGATTTTCTTTTTTTTGTTTTTTTTTTGTGGTACTGGGTATTGAACTCAGGACCCTGCACATTCTACTGAGCTATCTCCCTGGCCCAAGGACTGATACTCTAAATAGGTATCAATCACCATAAGAAAGCCTAAATGAGTCACTAATCCAACACCCAACAGGAAGAGACCTGTCCTATATTCATGCTCACTTACTTTGTGATTTGCTTCCCCATTTGGTACTGGATTGAATCAATTCTACCTCAACAATGGTGCTGGTAATCTCATTGGTTGACCATACTTTTGTCTCACCTCATGCCCACCTTTGTGAGTTCCCATGTTCTCCACCACCTTAGACCCAAGTCACTGCATGGTTTTACTCTATAAAAGTCCCTGGAAGAGAGCATCCCAGGCACCACTCGCTCGGGGGCCCCCTCCCATCCCTCTCTCTGACAGGAGCTTTCTGTCCCTCAACAACTCTGTTCTGCTCATAAAAAAAAGAACATGTTTAAAACTGCTTTTGAATAAGTTAAGGTAAACTGCTCTTAATTATCTAAATTTTTGGTAGGACTCAGTGGTAGGGCTATCAGTTCATGGGCTTTTCTTTGATAGGAGAGTTTTATTATTGATTCAGTGTTATCATTTACTATTGGTGTGTTAATGTTCTCCATGATTCAATCTTGGTAACTGTATGTGTCTAGGAATTTTTCTGTTCAAAACTAAATCACGAAATCTATTGATATTTATTTTTGCATAATAATCTTTGGATATTGCTTTTATTTTTGTGATGTTTGTTATGTCTCTTCCTTTTTCATATCTGAATTTACTTGAGCAGTTTTTGTTTGTTTTGTCTTTTTTGAAAAACTGAACTTTGTTGTTTTTTGCACTACATTTAGTCTCAAATTATTTATTTTTGTATTGATTTTGTATTTATTTTTGTATTGATTTTGTTTTGATTTTATTGCTTATTTTCTTCTAGTAATCACTGGTTTTATTTATGTATGTTTTCTTAGTTGATTGAAATGCAGCAGGGCTGGGGAGATAGCTCAGCAGTCTAACTACCTGCCTGGCAAGCAAAAGGACCCGGGTTCACTCCCTGGCACCACATGCCTTGCTGGCCCCAGAAACCAGGAGTGGTGGTGCACACCTCTAATCCCAGTGCTGCAGAGGGATTACTACGAGACAGGAGGATCACTACGAGTCCAAGCTGTATAGTGAGACCCTATACCAGATAAATAAATATGTAAATTTAAAAAAAGTTGAAAAAGAAATACAACACTAAGTCATTTATTTTGATCTCATTCTACTTTTTAGATGTAGACACACATTGTTGTAAATTTCCATTTTAGTACTACTTTCCCATAACCCAGAGGCTTTAGTATGCAGTGTGTCTGTTGACATTTGTTTCAATAGCTTTTGTTCAATATCTTGATTTCTTCTCAATCCCTTGGTTGTTTAAAAGTTAGTCGCTTAATTTCTGTAGTTCTCAGTTTTTCTTGTCATTGTTTTCTAGTTTGTTCTTTTTTCCTGTTTTGGGTTTTTTTGTTTTTTTTGTTTTTTGCAACAGGAACAGACAAGATACTCAAATTACTTTAGTTTTCATTAAGTTTGTTGAGGCTTGTTTTATATCCAGTCCTGGAGTGTGTTCTATTAGTGATGGGAATAACAAATAGTATGCAAATGCATGCAATTATCATTAGGTGTCTGTTATGTCCATTTTGTGTAGGTTGCAATTTAATTCTTCTGTTTATTTGCTAATTTTGAGTTTGATGGTATGCTGATTGCTGAAAGTGGGATGCTACTATCGCTAATTGTTTTGTCCTGCAGTTCACCTCTCTACTTTGAGCACAGTTACAGTATAGATTGACCTCCTTTGGCTCTTTATCGATTTTGATTTAAATTCTGTTTGACCTGACAGACAGGTAACTAGTCCTGATTTGTTTTGGATTTTCTTGACTGGAATGTCTAATTTCACCCTTTCATTTTCAATCTTATGTATGTTCTTAGACACAAAATGACTTTCTTATAGTAAAAGGCAATTCAGTTTTATTTCTCAAACCATTCATTCAGTCACTCTGTCTGTAAATTGGACAATTTGATTTTGGTGTTTAAGGAAATTATTGACAGGCAAGTTTCACTCTGACTACTGTAGAATTTATTTTCTAATTTTATTGTAGTCCTTCTTTTTCTTCCTCTCTGGTGTCATTCCTTTACACTGAAGTGATTTACTCTAGTCATGTATTTTTATCCCTTGCTTATTATTTTTGGCTTGTGTATCCTAGATTTTTGCTTTATGATTCCTATGAGGCTCACAGAAACATTTTTGGTTTATAATGAGCTATTTTAAAATGATGGCAAATTAACATGATTGTTCAGATAAGATCAGAAACAAAAGAAAAAGAAAAACTATATTAATAAAACCCCACATTTTAACTCTATTCCTCCCTGCATTTTGAAGTTTTGATGCCTCAGTTTGTATCTTTATATATTTATCTCTTCACATATGAATGTAGTTATTATAACTCATAATTGTTTTTTAGCCCTTTTACTAGTAAAGATATGAATACTTTATGCACTGTTTATAACAGTACAGTGTTCTTAATTTATCTGTATAATTATTCTTAACAATGAATTTCATGTCTTCCTGTATATTCTTCCCCTTCCCCTTCCCCTTCCCCTTCCCCTTCTTCTTCTTCTTCTTCTTCTTCTTCTTC
>NDGN011318888.1:0-17372 GCA_002564285.1 Tympanoctomys barrerae | reverse complement strand
ACACTGTACCTCATGACTATGTACAATTGTATTTGTCAATTAAAAATAAAAAGTAAAAAAAAATAGAAAAATATTTATATTTTCTTGCACTGGGAGGTGCAGCTACATGGTAATGCTGATGTAAATAATACCTTTCTTTGCACATGACCTTGAGCTATGTTAAAAGGAATCAGGGCTCTTTATTTTTTAAGATGAAAATCAGTTAATGTTTGCTGAGGGCTTAGTGTATGCCAGGCGAGGCAGTGGTGGTGAGCTTTGTGGCACGTGTGCTGCAGCTAGCTGTTACCGCTGGAAGCTCTGCAAGGTTCACTGTCACTGCTCCAGAGTAAGGACTGGCAAGTAACAGATGTCACTAAATAGTTTACAAAATTCCGGGGAAATAGGGGCAGTGTTTGCCTACCTACTTTGCTCTGTAAATCAGGAATAACTAATATCCTGTAGACCACTTTATTTTTTATTAGTTCACTACATTAAAATCTGTTTCTGTAGAATAGCAACATTATAAAAATGTGATTTCAATTTTTCTGTAAAGTAGGCATTCAAAAATGAAAGACATTCAAGTGTCCTTGGCTGACCTTAGTTGCTTACATAATACAACAGGTGTCAGAAGTAAATTGGTTTTATCCTCAGATTTTGTGGTGCTAGATGTTGCTAGAGGTTGTGTCTCTTTATCTAGTTGTGATTTCAGAAAACAGTTTCAGATCCTCTGTTTGCAGTGGGTTGTCATGGTTACACAGATGTCACCATAGCCCGGTTGGGGTGGGTATTGTGAGAGATCAAGTTACAGGTGTTATAGTTCTAGAAGGAAACCAGGCATTTCTTGACATCTAAATGCTGCCACAGAGAATTATGAGTTCAGATTCATCTATCTCAATGCTCTAAGATTTCCTGGGTAATATAAATGGAAACTTTTTTTCTTGAACTACGTTGGAGTGTTGCTCAGGTTTTGATTTACTCCTAGTCTTAACGTTAATGACAGAGACCTGGATGTATTTTTTGAATGTGTCATTTTTTTCACTTCTCTCTTCTTGAGTCCATGCTTAATGTCTTTCAGATGAGAGATATTTAAAAAAAATATGACCAAGTTTTGCAGAAGCCAGAATACCTTTTTGAAATTGGTAGTGTTAAAACCAAGAGAGCAAAACCTGCTCCAGAGGCTTGCGTTTGGGAGTGGAAAAGTCTGCCCCATCTGCTCAGAGATGGTGGGACAGTAAGACTGTACTTAAGTAGTCAGTCTTCCTTTTATGTTTTTGAGACAGTGTCTTGTGTAGCTCAAGCTGGCCTCGAACTCACTATATTGCTCAGATTTGTCTGGAACTCACAAGGATCCTCTCGCTTCAGCTTCCTTAATGCTGGGATTACAGGTGTCTGTCACCGCAGGTGACTTAAATGCGCAGTTTTTAGATGCACTGTATTATTACACTCAATTTAGAATTCCTCTAGTGTTAGAGTCTCCATTATTTAATAACCGACATACTCCTTTAAAACTTCTGTGAATCCATAACTCATGCATCATAAATTTTCTCATTTGATGTGTAGTTCTGCAAGTTTTGAAAAAACCCATGTAATAATAATACCATCACAACTGAGATAGAGAGAAATTTCATATACATTACCACTTAGTTTTGATGTTACATTTAATGAAGTTGAAAGGAGTTTTAATTTGGCATGTCCCTCTTACGTGGTCATAAGAGGGAGCATGCGGCACAGTTGATGGGCTAAGGTGTGTCTTCATCTTCCTCATACTCAGAGACCGACACTTGTGAGCTGTGGTTGCCAGTGACACCTCCGTTAGTCATTCCCGTCCTTCCTGGATGAAGTGCATGGGCCCGATGATACAGCAGTTGGAAATCAAATGTGCTTTGCTGTTGCCGCTGGGATTTTCTTTCAAGTGCATTATCGCTATTACGCAAGTTTTGGCCGCCATCTTCTTACTTGACTCATTCTAGGTTTGTTCTGTCAGCTTGTCACCACAAGTCTGATGGCCTCCTTGCAAAGTCAGAGGAGCTCCATGACAGTCCATCCTGTAAGCGCCATGCATGCCTTTCGTACATCTTCATTCTCACTTACATTCTTTTTAAATACCTTTTGCTTAGGATAGAATTTGCTCTTCCAAGCTCTCACTGTGAACAAAATCTGTGACACCTGAATTGCCTTTAGAAGTTCAGGGTTAAGAGCACTCGTGATTTGGAGAATTATAAATTTTGTGGTATGTTTAATACGGATGCTTATTACAGTCACATAGATGATTTATTTGGATGCTGTGAAAATATTATTTGTGAGCAGTGTGTGGTGGCCCACACCTAAAATCCCAACACGCAGGAGGCTGAGGCTGGAGGATCAGTAGTCGGGGCCAGTGTGGACTACCACCAACACCAATCTCAAAAACCAACAAAAATGCTATTTGTGTATAACCAACTACAATGACATAATGGCCCAAGAACGAGATATGGCCTCTTATTACAGGGAGCTCAGTACAGTTGTGTCTCAAGTTGATAAATGACAGATTTCTGGCAGAACTCCAAGTTTGTTTTGTTATAGTTTATATATTTTTATAAGCAAGTATCTGAAATACAGCAAATGATAATGACACAAAATCTCCTAATGCCACAGATAAGAAGTAGCAACCCCCAGAGTGATGTCATAAACTGAGATCTTACTATTTAGGGACATTTCATTGAATATTAGAAATAGAAATTCATCAGATTTGATGCTTAATATTTCCTTTGTAGTTGAATATTTTTTAAAAAGGCTTATATAAATATTAAGAAACATACCACCAGAATACTAAAATACATAAACTATAGGCATCTTTCAACTCTGACTTCTATAGAAACGTGGACACAGATCAATAGAGGTTATATCTTACTAGCCAAGCACAGATTTTCTTCATATCTGATGTAAATGTTTGTAGATAAACATGGGAATATTTCACCTATTTCATGTATTGATATTATTTGAGGATGGCAGTCTGATTATAAAAATTTCAAGATTTGGTCTAGTGTGACTTTCTAGCATGCACCGAGACTATTTGGTGAATGTTGTAGAAAGCACCACATTGTTTAACTATAAAAAGAAACATTGTTCTTAGTTTTTTAAGACCCAGTGAGGCAACGAACCAGCTATTTCTGGTTAAGCTGTTTTACTGAATGATCTTTTTCAAATGCAGTGAATATTGCGGCTGCTTGTTATTTAGTTGAAACCACTATGTTAAATTCTTTTTTTGGGGAAAAAAAGCAATTTAGAGTTTTTAGCTTTCTCAGTGTGTTTACATAGTTTAAAAAGGATTCTTTTTTTTTTTTTTTTTCCCCTTGGCTGGTTCAGGCTGCCTTATGGGTGGGTCTGGTGCAGCATGTGGTACTGGGGATCGAACTGCGGTCCCTTGCCCCTGAGTGGTGTTTACATAGTTTAAAGTTTTAATAAAAATCACACTGTACAATGGAAAATTGAACTGAAAGCAAGTTAGTTCAGTAAATAGCGCCAGATCAGAATAGCTCAAGAGGTATCACAAAACTGAAGCATTTTTCTCAGAAGCATTTTTCTCACAGGTGTTAAACCTCATTTATTTTATATATTCAAGGTTAGCCTTGAACTCAGGGTGATCCTTCTCTGTCTGCCTGTGGAGCGCAGAATTATAGGCATGTACCACCATACCTATTTTAACATTTAATTCTATTTTAACATTTAATTCTAATGTTTAGATGCTTGAGTTCAAACCGAAAGACTGATACTGGATTTCTCTTTCTTTCTTTCTTTCTTTTTCTTTTTTTCTTTGTATTTTAGGGAAGGTTCTACAGGGTGTTCAGGGTTTCATTACTAGATCAGACTTGTGGTGAGATCCACCTGTTTCAGCCTCCCTAGAGCTGAGATTACAGTTTTGTGCCACTATGCTCAGTCTCAATTGCCATCTCAGCATGACCCAGGGGCGGGGCCAGCATGGCAGTCCATGGGCTCAAAACCCTGGCCCCTGTGCCTGCTTGTAGGCACTTTAATCACTGAGCTGTTTGGCTGGCCCTGATGTTGGATGTTATTGTTAATGTTGATTGACTGTTCGTAGCAAACAGTGATACATGAAAGAGGAGACAAACATTGTAAAAACTGGAGTAAAAAAACCCATAGGTGATCCTCGGTGTCATCCACAGGTGACACATGCTTGTAATCCGAGCACTTGGGCAGGGGCATTGCCATGAGTTTGAGGCAATGTGGGTTACATAGTGAATTCAAAACCAGCCTGGATTGCATATTGAGTCTCATCTCAAACCAACTAACCACAAACTTTACCATGAAAGATGGATGGTAAGTAAGTCTGTAAAGTATTGTATAATCCAGCAAGGGCGTAGCATTAAAAATATTTACCTGGGTTGGGGAGATAGCTCAGTGATCTAAAGTGCCAGCTTGGCAAGCACATAGTCCCAAGTTCAATCCCTGGTACCACATGCCGTGCAGGCCCCAGAATCCTGGGTGCACCATGCCGGCTCCTGAAACTGAGCATGGTGGCGCACGCCTGTAATCCCAGCGCTAGGGAGGCTAAGACAGGAGGATCACTGCGAGCTGTGTAGTGAATTCCTGTGCCAAATAAATTAGTAAATAAATAAATAAATAAATGTTTGGAAAAATATTTACCAAGTAGACTCTAAAGCACAAGACTGAAGTAAAATGTACTTAGGGTATTTCAGAAGCTTCTGAAACTAATTGTAGACCACGTGTAAAGTGAAGTTGAACTTCCTAGCTTCTTATATGTAGTACACAACTATACAGAATATATAATCCTTAGAAGATTGAATAATGAATTGACTGATCCCAGAGTCTTCTGGAGGGAAGGGAGCCTTTTGAGAATATTCTTTTTTTTTTTTTTTTCTCTCCTTCAGTAATGGGATTGAACCCAGATCCTTGGGTTCGAAGAGAACCTGGTCAGTTCCACAAAAGTGAATTTATAGAGGTGTCCTTTGACCCAAAAATGTAGATTAAAATACACTTCAAACAAAAATAAACTCAGTCCTTAGAAATATTCCAATGCATTTAAATCCTTAAAATAACAAAGAAGAAATAAAAATGATAATTATAATTTTTAAAAAAATTCTAAGATTAGTAGTGGACTATACTTAGAAGCAAGGAAATGTGATGGTGTTCATTATTAAAATAAATGAGACGAACTAAGAAATTCAACTTGTGGTGCAAAAGCAAATACAGGGAAAGAAAGTAGAATTAATGATTTAAGAAATGAAGTATATTTTGGGGAGGGAACAAGGACAATTTAATAAAAAAGAATAAAAATATAGTTATAATTTTTAAATTACAAGAACACTAGGTATAATGTACTGGATTAGAAATTCCAATTGAAATGTTTAACTTTTTTGGGGGAAAATGTAAATTAAAAAAATTGAATCAAGTCTTAGAGCTCTTATCAATCATAGAAAAAGAATGAGCCAGATGTGGTGGTGTGTGGTGGCATCCCAGATACTTAGGCTGAGACAAATGGGTGGCGAGTTTGTTAGTGAAGTGGGGGGGGGAGTGACAATTCTCGAAGGGCTCCCTTCTCTCCGGAAGACTCTGTGATCAGTCATAATTCATTATTCAGTCTTCTGGGGATTATATTACACGTTCTTTATAGCTGCGTAGCACATAGAAGAAGCTCGGAACTTCAGCTCCACTTTACCCAGCACATTTCTGCTGACCTTTTAAGAGGAAATTGCACAGAATGAGAAAACATTTTCTCTTGTGACTACAGCTGTAAAAATCCCAAAGAAAATTAAATTATTTTGCTCATAGGTATGGTTATTGTAGGGATTGAAGAAATGCTTAGTTGGTAGAAACTATTCATATACCATTAATTAATGAAAAGCCACGCTCAGCATTCACGTTGTAGCAGGAGGTAGCAGACTCAGCTTTGCAGCCCATGGTTGCCATCCATTGGTGAGAAGTTAGTGTTATTTCCCTTTAGAAATAAAAATCCTCATTTTATATTTATTTGTGTATTTGTTTATTTTTGTATTTTTTTAGGGAAGGGTCTACAGGGTGTTCAGGGTCTTACTGCTAGATTGGACTCGAAGTAATCTGCCTGTTTACAGCTTCCCAAGAACTGGGATTACAGGTGCATGCCAATCTCAATTGTCGGCTCAGCATGCCCTGGGGATGGGGCTAGCATGGTAGGCCCAGGGATTGAACCTGGATCCCTGTGCTTGTGTGCAGGCACTTCAATCCACTGAGCTATTTAGCCAGCCCAAAATTTTCATTTTAGATTCGTCTGAAATTTACCTAACATGGTTTGTGTAGTCACAATGAAATATTTAGGATAAAAGAAAGTGAGCTATCAAACTGGTGACACAGAGGCACATTCAGCAGCTGCTCTAACAGGGTTTCCTCCTGTGTGATTTCCTCTATGGGACATTCTGGAAAAGGCAAAACCACGGGGACAGCAAAAAGATCGGTGGGGTTGCAGGTGAGATAGAAGAACGAATGAAGGCGGCGGGGGGTTTAGCGCAGGGAGACAATCTTTGATAGAACACCGGGGAGCACATTTTTCAAACTACACAGCACAGAGTGAACCTGATGCAAACTGTGGACTAGCGTGATGAAAAGGGACCGCATTCCTACAATAGTATATAAAGGGAACAGTGCATGGGGTGGGTAAGGAGGAACGTGGGGATCTTTTGTACTTTCTAATCAGTTTTTCATAAACTTAAGCTTGCCCTACACGTGAAGTCCAAGTGAAAGATGAATGTGGAGAATCTCATCTTTATCCCTTAACCACAGTAAGCTGTGGTCATCTCTCTTCTGAATCAGTGGAATCGTCAAAAGCAGGGTAGTTTGGGGTTTACGATGGAAAACAATGCAGGGCACATAGTTAATAAGATTATTTTATATTAGTCACCCAAAGAGTCTTATTCAAAGAGTGTAGGAAATCTGTCTGCTCACTAAATCCTAAAGAATCCAGCTGAGGGCCTGGATCCCATAGCAGTGTCCTGCATGAATCCAGCCGAAGACCTAGAGCTTGTAACAGTGCCTCCCACGAGTCTAAGTGAAGGGCTAGAGCCCATGACAATGTCTCATGCAGGCCTGTCTCCCGGTTCTGCATTGGGAAGACCCAAAGGTCAGTGGTGGAAGCTAGAAAGTCTGTGCCAGCGGGATGAAGGCCTGTGCTAGCAGGCTGAGATCTGCAGTGAGCCAGGAAGCAACCCTCAGGGTAAGCACCAGAGCGCCTCCGAAAAGTACCACGGCCATCCTCAGTGACAGTGAGGTCCTGAGCGCCTTCGATGATGAGAACAGCTGAGTTCATCAGGGCAGCCAGCGTGGCAAGCTCCTCCAAGAGAACCAGCAGCTCCCAACAGCTTCCAAATGTCGTTCTTTCCAGTTCGGCCTCTTCCGCTGCTGGCAGCAATCCTCGGGTGGGCCTGCCACGCAGCACCGCGCTGGTTCAGTTCAGCCAGGTGTAACAAGTTGACCACCAGCTGTCGATCCACCACAAAGAGAATATACTGTAAAATGATGGAATGGTTTGACAGAGGGAATTGAGAGCATCTGTTAATATATAATCTTAAAAGCCAAAGTCAAACTTGCCTGAAATTTAAAGTGTAGAGTGGCTGGACCTCGGCAGTCAGTATGAATCACATGTGGTGCTGACGTTGGCAGTGGGAGGAGAGGGGCAGTCGTGGGCCACCTTGCCGGTCTTGGAGGTGGTTGTCTTTCAGCATGTTGGGGATTGTGTGCATCTGATGCTTTATAAACGAGTATTCATTATGGGCCAGCATATACATGTCTGCGAAAAAGTCTCACATTGAATGTAATGAAAGTATGAACACAAGTGAAATATAAGAAAGTAGCAAAGTTGATGGTTACTGAATTGCTATAAGATTTTTACAGTTCATGTTGTAAGAAATAATCATTTTTGACATGAATAGAGTCCCCCAAAGCAGTTATCAGACTCTTTGAAGTAAAGATTTATGTCCTGCCAGGTGTGGCAGCACATGCCCATAAGCATAGATACCTGGGAGGCCGAAGCAGGAGGAGGGTGCTGTGTTCAAGGCCAGCCTGCACTACGTGGTGAGGACCTGGCTAAAAATGTAAAAAATAGATAAAAAGCGATGGGGCTAGAGTTCAGGGCCCTGGGTCAATCCCCTATACAAATAAATAAATAAATAAATAAATAAATAAATAAATATTTAAAAATCCCCCTTTAAATATAACATTAATTGGGCTGAAGACGTAGCTCAGCAGCATTAGCACCTCCCTGGCAAGCTCAAGGTCCTGAGTTTGATCCCTGGTACCGCAAACAAAACAAAACAAACCAGTGTATTATTTATAAAACTTTTTACTTCTTAACTTTATTGTGCTGCTAATTTTAACTTTAAAAAACTCCCATGAATACAGCCGCACATATTTGTGAGCGAGGGTGTCAGTTATTCTCTGGTATAATTGTGTAGCCAAGTTCATTTGCACGTGATTGCTCTGTGTCCCTCTCTGTTGTGGCTGGTTTTCCTGCCTTTGCTCTTGCTTCTAGACAGTTTTTCATACTGTGTTCCAGGTGAGACTCTGATTCTGTCACTTGTTTAAAATATTTCTTCCCTCCCTCAAGTCCCTTTTTCGTCCCTCCTTTTCTACTAAGATCTAACACTGGTCCTGTGAGACAGCCTGACGTGAGTCTTGCCTTCTTCAACTTCCTTGTGTCCTGCTATCCCTGTTGCTGAAGCATTGCGCTCTCCTTTACCTGAAGAAGTTTCTTTCTGTCTTCAGACTGTGCCTTGCTCATTATTTAAGTAAATCTGTCCTGTCTGCCTTTGTGTGCTCTTGGGTAGCCCTCTGTCCAACTTGTCTCCCCTGGGGCAGAACTCAAGTATATCTGGGGCTTAGGGTCTTGATTTTCTTCATGTGTCCAATATAGTCTGTCTCAAATAAGTAGGATTGGAAATGTAGCTCAGGACTAAAACACCCTTAACTTTATGTTTTTACTTTAATGTTTTACTTTTAATGTTTTTACTTTAATGTTATTCTGAACTTGATAGTAAAACTGAGTGGTTCTTAGGGAACTGTTTAGAATTGTTTTCTTGCTGCAGCACTCAAGATCAAATGAGTCACGCACATGCAAGGCGAGTCCTTTACAACTGAGTCCTGAGAAGTTGTGTAGACTTTTAAAAGTAGTTATATACCAAATACTGGTGTTTAAAAAAACCTCTTAATATCAAACTATCCCAGAATTGTACTTTGTTACTGGTTGGCTACAGCTCTTAGCCCTGAACATTTATGTCCTAGCTTCCTTTATCCTGTCAGCCAATGTAGTCTTCTTGGAAAGCTCATGGAAAATGCCAACTCGTGAATGATGTGGTACAAGCCAGGTGTACCACCTTCCCTGGACTTCAGTAACTAACCCAGTCCCTTATATTTTCTCTTGTATGGTGCTAAGAGAATTCGGAGTTTGCACATTTCAGTCATTCCCTGTCCCCAGACGTCCTGTAGGCAGGTACACACACATTTGCATGTATGGATTGCTGCTTAACCTGTATCATAGAGGTACCTATCTGATCTGTGAGTTTATGCTGGGCATTTCCGTTAAGTTGTTACTGGTTGATGAAACCGTATGAACTTATGATGAGCCACTTGCAAGATACTTTGCCCAACGCTATGAAGTTTTCAAAAATGAAAAAGTTGCATTTCTTAATTGTAATTTTCCAAGAAATACACTTTCTTGTCTCTAGCATTCATTTGTAAATATTAGTTTGCTCTCTAGATACTTGATAAGTAGTGACTTTAACAAAAATAAAAGGCATTTAACATTTGATGTCTTTTTTGCATACATTATTCTTCAGTTTGTAGATTGTGTTTTCCAGGTTCTAATATCCAGAGATAAAGTGCTGATTTCCTTATGCGTACTTTTGGGGTGCTTGCATTCCTGAAGGCTGAGCCCAGGGCCTTTGCACAGCCTGGGAAGGCAGTAACCCACTGAGCTACGTCACAGAAGCATTTGCTGTTTACTTGAAGCACAGCTGTAAAGAGTGAGGAGAATCCATTATTATTATAGTTCCATATTGGAATGCGCCTAGGAGGCTCTGACCACCAGCTGTGCCTGCGGGGGCCTGGGCTGTGCGGCCCTCACCTTCAGAGCCCAGCCTTCAGCTTCCATTGCAAACACATCCTATGCAATAGTCTTCTCTTCTCGTGGATATTTTTACTTTAAAATAGAGTGGGGACAGAAAAAAAGAGAAGGCATGTGGCCATGTGGATACAATTAAAGCTCTTACATTTTATAAAAATTAAATGACCCTAAGATGGATATTTATTGGAGGTACAGTTCTAGGTATTTTAACCCATGCATACCGTCATGGACAGAGAACAGTTTCCTCCACTCTGATGACTTCAGATCTGTTCTGTCACTAGAGTTTAACTTTTGAGAATGTTTTAAATGCAGCGTCACACATATAACTATTTTTGTGGTATTGAGGATTCAAGCCAGGGGCTTTGCACTGAACTTCATTCTCAGATCTTTTCCATTGATTATTTCAAGATAGAGTCGTGCTGCATTGGTCCGGTGGGACTCAAACTTGTGATCTTCTAGCTACTATCTGCTTTCCCTCCATGGGTTAATCTGATGACTAGAGCACTCCCATGATTGAATTCAGCTTTTTAGAGCCCCATCCCTGAACACAGATTTTTTGGGGGGACATTTCATATTCGAATCATAACATTCTACGTAGCCCTCCAAAGGCTTGTGCCCAATGCATTATGCAGAATACATGCAGTCCATCTTCAAGAGTCATCAAAGTTGCCACATTGCTAAGAAATCCAAGCCCAGAATATTCTCTGAGTCTCAGAGTGAACTCTTAGTTGTTAAAAATCAAAAAACAAACAAAAAAATGCCAGGGATATAGCTCAGCGGTGCAGCACCTGCCTGGGAAGCTTGAGGTGTTGAGTTCCGTTCTTGGTACCGAGCCTCCCAAAGTTACACCCATACAGTGGCATGAAATACATATTCTTATTCCAAAAGAGGGAGGAGAGGTATAGAAAGGATGGAGCTCAGTGATCTAAAGCGCCTGCTTAGGCAAGGCGCAGGAGACCTCAGTTCGATCCCTGGCGCCACACATCACACCAGCCCTACCCTTAGAGTGGGCTGAGCTGGCCAAAAGACAAAATAAAGAAAGGGTGGGGCCAAAAACAGGGCGAGCATTAAGTCACAGGGCTCCAGGTCTACCTCCTAGGGTGCGCGGCCGTGAGACGTGACTTCCAAAGGCTTGCGTGGCCCCTCTCGTGCTCCCTTGCTGCTGGCTGCCTGCAGCTTCTGTCTTGGGCTGGTTTGCTCCCTCCTGCAGCCTCCCCTGCCCACGCTCCATCCTCCCAGCACCTCCAGCTTCCTGGGGTTCCCATTCCAGCTTCAGCTTCATTTCCACAGATTCATGCGTTGGCCAGGCAGGGCTTCACGTCATGCTTCCTTTTTTTTTGTTGTTGTTGTTTTTAAGTTCTATTAATTGTTTTTAATTCTCTTTGACTTTTTCTCCTGGTCTTCTGTTAGCCTTTCTGCAGGTTGCTTCTTCAATCCCTTCATTTTCCTGCTTTGTAGTTTCCTTAGGTCTTGTTTCTGCATGTGAATCCTTCTGTAAGTTGTATCAAAAGTATCCTGAGGCATGGTTTTCTTCTCCTTTGGTTTGAGAGTGTTTGGTATTTTCATAGATAACTTATAAAAGGTCATCTGAAGCCAGGTGTGTCCTCCTCAGAACCAGGTCCATTGAAGGTCCCATATCTTCCAACCCAATTCATGGTGTTCTGCAACAGATTTCTTCAAGAGCGACTTACAGCTATGAAAATAAACCTTCCACTTCAGAGCAGTGAAGTGCAGAACATACTTAATCCAGCCAGCTGGATATTTGCTACAGTGGGGCCTCTGAAGAAATCAATAAGAAGGCTTTTTAGCCTTCTCTAGTCTTCCATCGCATCAAAATCATAGCCAGCAGATATTAACATGATTTTTTTAGGACAGTTAGTGTTCTTAGTAGCTTTCAGAGACACAAATTTATCAGTATCTAATTCCATCATATCTAGCACGTGGTAGTCATACATACGACCTATTACTAGGTTATTGGGACGCTTCCTATTATGGGATCCAAACATGAATAAAGAATAATCTGACTTCTTTGAAAAGAATTCCAGTGATGGCTGATCTTGAAATGGTCTTGTAATATTTTTCTTTTTATATAGAACTCCATATGGTTTTTTCAGTGCATACACATCTTTCAGGACTTGGGTCCCTGTTGCATTTGCATTTCCCCATTTAATCAGCATGACATTTTTAATATTTTTACTATGTTTTGGTTCTCTTTTCTCAAGGAATCTCTTGGCTCTTTTTGTTTTGGGCTTTACAATTTGGTCCAAGGTGTCCATCGCTGTCACAGATCAGTCTAGCCAGTACACGTGCACTGCGTGAATGCTTGAGCTCTTTTTTTTTTTTTTTTTTTTTTAATACTGGAGATTGAACCAAGGGCCTTTGCCCTGAGCTATATCATCAATGCTTTCAAAATACTTTTGTTTAGCAGTAGGGTCTCATTAAGTCACCAGGCTTTTCAGACTGGGATCAAACTCTTGATCCTCCTGCCTCAGCCTCTCAGAACGCTGGAATTGCAGACACCACCATGCCCAGCTCATCATGCCTGTTTTAAAGGGCCAGCACTTAAATGAACTCAATTGTTTACCACAGGGTATGTTTTTGAATCAAGGGACAATAAATTGATAACATAAGATACCTTCATTTTGATTAAATGATGGGTAACCCTAGCACCTTGTGTCTAGAGACTATGCAAAATATGAATCTGATACTCATGCTGAACTGGGTACAGATTTATCCTCTAAAGAACAATTGGTAAAACTCAGGAGAACCTAAGTTGTGCAGATGGTACATGAAGCGGGTACTGAACTTGGGCCAAACTAGCCCTTAAATCTCCCAGAATCTATTTGGGTTTGCACAGTTTAACCAAGTTGTTAATGATCATCTTGGTGTAGACATGGCGTTTTAGGTGGAACTTTAGGAGAGAAGCTTGCTCTACTGCACTCCTCCTCCCTGATGACTCCTTTCCTCATCCTTCACCCTCACTGGTCAGGTACTGAGTCCATCCTCACCTGGGCCCCTCGACTCTGAAATGTGGATAGGCCCCTGGCTCTTAGTAGGATCCAACCTGGGACCTTTCTTTGTATGTCACCATGTTCTATAAACATCTTCAATTAATATCTATTATTACTATTTTTTTTTTTTTTTAAACTTACTAGTGTTATTTTTACAAATCACAGCTGAGGAATGTCAACAGATCTGTGATCCAGGTCAGGCCTTTGCTTTGCTCAGTTAGGCGGTGCTCCCAGAAAGAAGGTGTGGCAGAAAGACAGGAACCTGTTAAGGTCAAAGTCAGGAATGGAAAAGGGCAAGTGTACGCAAAGCCCTGCCTTTTGCACTTGGCCATTTCTCTGCATAGTCTTCTTTCGTGTAATGTTCATAGAGTTCTCTGTTTATAATTCTCAGTTTAGCCAAGGGATCAAAGTTACAGTGGCCTCTTTGGTGGTGGTCCTGAAGGCAGACCACAGTTTCCACTCTTTTCATTCTCTCCTGAAGGTCTGTTACAGCTTCTCTCATCTTTTGACCTAGTTCATCCCAGGTTAGCCTGACCCACTCGCAGGCCTCTAAGAAGCTTTGTGGCTTCTTTTGCCTTTAGGCATTTTTTTCCCACAGGATAACTGCCAAGGATATTAGAATTTGTTTCCCAGGAGTGTAATAGAAACATCTCTGGTCTGTGCAGTAACAGCCTTGGATTCTTGTGGCGCACTACCACTGACCATGTGACTTTGGCCGTTAGTCTCTGTGACCTTATTCCACATGGATAGCTTCTCTCCCTGAGGGATCACTTCAGGATAAGGCTCAACTCTGACTTTTAAAGAGATTAGGTCAGTTGCCTTCCACACTGCTGCATCTTCTGGTCTTTCTCCAGTTGATTCCTTATGTCCCTGCTGATGTGTTTTTAGGTCCTAGAAAAGGTAGACCTGAGAAACATTAGGTAGCTTCTGACTAAACTGTACATGGTGTCATGTATGGCACAGGATGGGCTTTTAGAAGACTCAGCAGCGTCCAGAGGTACCACTATTCATCCCACATACTCTTCCTCCCTTCTCCCTGCCACTGGGGATTAAACCCAAGGCCTTCACATCCCCAAGATCTCTCCTTTTGAAATAAATGTTTATTATGAGATAAGTTTTCTCTAAGTCACTAAGTTCCCCAGGCTGGGGTCACACTTTCTTCCTTTTTGGCTTGGCCTCCGACGTGTGAGATCGCAGGCCTGGGCCGCCACACGTAGTTTGGCATCCTTGTGAGAGCAGTGAGTGCTGCTAGGTCAGCGAGACTTGCATTTTTTATGTTTACTATCATTACGTATTGAAAGACCATAACTTTTAAGCCTGTTTTAAAAAACTTACACATTGTTTATAAAAGTTGGTTTTAAGGATAGCTTTAAANACAGCATCTTGCTCTGTAGATTCAGCCAGGCCTTGAGCTCACTATGTAGCTCTGGTTGGCCTCATGCATGCTGATCCTCTTGCTTCGGCCTGCAGAATGCAGAGATTGCAGATGTACGCCCAATGCCAGGCAAGCATATGTACATTTTTTTGTTTGTTTGTTTGTTTGTTTGTTTGTTTTTGTATTTAGGACAGGGTCTACAGGGTACAGGGTCTCTTTGTATAGATTGGGCTCATAGAGATCCTCCTTGTTTACAGCCTCCCAAGTGCTGGGATTACAGATGTGTGCCACCACGCCCAGTCTTAGTTGCCCTCTCAGCATTCCCCCTGGGGTGGGGCTGGCACGGCAGGCCTGGGATCAAACTCCTGGCTGCTGAGTCTGCCTAAGCAGGTGCTTTCATCTGCTGAGCTATTTGGCTGGCCCGCATATGTACATTTTTTAAGTTGTCATTACATTTCTTGCTTATCAAGGCTTTCTCTAATCTAGGCAAATGTTTTGCCATTTTATGTGGTGAGTATTTTGATCAAAGTAAGAACAGATTTTTGTTGTTGTTGTTGTTGTTTGTTTATTTATTTATTTTGTGTGTGTGTGGCCAGCTCAGCCCACCAGGGGCTGGGGCTGGCTGGCACGTGGTGCTGGGGGATTGAACCACAGTTCCTATGCTTTGCTTAGTTTAGCTTATTCTAAGTAGGTGCTTTAGACCACTGAGCCATCTCACCAGCCCCGTAAGAACAGGTTTTGTGGATATGTTTTCTGTATGATTTGCAGGAACACATAGCAGTATAAAGGCTCTATATGCTATAATGAAGTTATTGCTTATAGTCCAAGGAAAGAATTAATTTAACTGGATGCTGGTCGTTGATGAGCTTTCTTACTTCAGAAATAGGAAACGATTAGGACATATTTGGAATAATAACAAAATGTAGTGAATACACTGAAATGATTAGTAGTAATGTATAAAAATGGAATGGTAATTTATTTTAATTTACTGAACTTGGGAATAATTGCTTTTTTGGTTTGTTTTGTTGGTTCTGGAAATTGAACTCAGGAACTTGTGCTTGCCTGGCGGGTGCTTGTGCTGCTGAGCTGTATTTCCAGCCCCAATCATTGTATTTAAACTTTTTTTTTTTTTATTTTTAGGGAAAGCTCTACAGGGTGTTCAGGGTCTCACTACTAGATCCGACTGGTAGTGATGTGCCTGTTTACAGCCTCCCAAAGAGCTGGGATTACAGGTGTGCGTTGCCACGCCGGGTCTCAGTTGTCTTCTCAGCACACCCCTGGGGCGGGGCTGGCATGGCAGGCCGGGCATCAAAACCCCGGCCCCTGTGCCTGCTTGCAGGCGCTTTAATCTGCTGAGCTGTTTGGCAGTCATGGAAAGGCAAAAAAAACCCCCCAGTTACTTTGCCATGTATCATTCCTGTTTCACTGTCATATATCTATGTCTATATACACACACAGCTTTTACATGAATGACTTAATTATTTAATAATTAGGAACCCCTCTCTCTCTCTCTCTCTCTATATATATATATACACACACACATACATATATACATATATATATATATATTTCCTCCTTTGAAGAATTTAGTATATATCCTTTTAGTCTTCTGTGTGCTTCACAATACTATGCAGCATTTTAGAAACATAATTTTAAGGACTGTTTTTAGATTGTTATAAAGCAGTAGCTTTAAAAGAGACATGTAGGGTAGTTTCCTTTGCAAAATAAACATATTTGATTACTTGATTGTGGAACCACCTTTCCCTAGAGAAAAGATGAGAGGGGACCCGGGAGGAAGTGGGCTTAGTGAAGACTGCTAACTGTGATAAGTATTTCTCACAATTCACTTTTGTTTGCATTGGCTTCTGCTGCTGGCATTGATTTTAAAGGGGTTTAAAAGTCATATTCTTTTTTTTTTTAACAATACTGGATTTCGAGTACTAGTATTGTTGGGTAGCGGAGGGTGCGTGGGGTAACAGTGTCTCTGGCAGGTGAACAGTTGCTCAGGAGGGAGGTTCTGGAACTCCAGGCTGCCGGGGGGTGAGGCTGTGTGCAGGGGCCTTGGCCCATGTGTGCTGTGGCCTCGCAGAGCCCGCTTAGTCCTGCTGCTTCTCCGTCCTCCCCGTCACTCCATCCAGTGGAGCAGTTGGATTTGCCGATGGTTTGGGATTCGCTGGACGAGCACTATGCTTAGGAAAGGGTTGCTGAAATATCAAAATTTTAAATGCAGTATTAAAATATTCCTCAGGGGTGTGTCTGTGTTTTCTTTTTCTTCACTTGATTTCATTTTTCCTGCCCTCCTCAGGCCATCCTGCCTTCCTATGCCTTGAAAAAGATGAGCTCTTATTTGTGTATTGCTGAATATTTTTTTTCCGGGACCTTCCCTAGTTCTAGGACATCTTTCAAACTCCTGGATATATATATATCCAGGAAGATGGCTCAGCAGAATAAGCACCCCCCTGGCAAGCACAAGGGCCTGAGTTCAATACCCGGTTCCACAAAAAGAAAAAAAAGAAAAAAAAAAAAAAAAAAAAAAAAAGAATTTAAAGTGAAAATGGTAAAAAAGTCACTTGAAGTAGAACATATTTTCATCATAAATGATTTCAATCATTTAGCTTTTAAAGTCATTAATGCTCTCATTTAGCTTTTTGAAGATGGCACTGTGTATCTTATGTAAGAACGTAACTAAAATAGGGCAAAACATCATCATAAGCTCAATTCATTGCCTTATAAAATGTCAAATTTGTGAAAGCTTTAGTTTTTGTAGTGCTAAACACCTAAGATAATCTTGTCTTCTTTAAAAAATATTTTTGAAATGTTTAGGACTTTAAAAAGCTTTACAGGGGCTGGTGAGATGGCTCAGTGGTCTAAAGCACCTACTTAGAACAAGCTTAGCAAA
>NDGN011318851.1:0-15866 GCA_002564285.1 Tympanoctomys barrerae | reverse complement strand
TGTGCTTTGCCAAGCTTGTTCTAAGTAAGTGCTTTAGACCACTGAGCCATCTCGCCAGCCCCTTTATTTTCTGAAATTGAGAATTTTACACAATCTACTCTCAGGAATTGCTTTCTTATATTCATTTGAACAACTGCATTGTCCTTTTATGGATTCCATATTATTAGGCAAAAGATGTCCTTAAATACTGAGAACTGCAGAATGTTAGTAGTCATGTAGTTCAGGAACCTTTTCCAGATTTGTTGGCAGAGCGGTCTGTGAAATGTGTCATTTGCACATCTTGTTCTTAGAGCGAACAAAATAATACTTAACTATGTAATAATATACAGTATTAAATCCCCCTGGGAAAAGAGTTGCTTTTAAATACTTTGAAAAGAAACTTTCAAGTTAGTGATTTACACAGTTAATTATAAACAACAAGGCTTGTAATTAAGTGTTGCCATTTTGGGTGGAATTGGTTTCACCCATCACTAATCTGTCTATCCTTGTCTTTGGCCTCTGAGAGATTACGGGAAAATGCACACGATGAAAAGTTTAACTTGTCAAGTATAAATTTAGATGCAAAGTCCGGAATATCAAACGCCGCAAGTGGTAATTATCACCACCTGGAAATAATTTGTACCACTGAGTTAAGTGAAGAAGTCTCCCTTTCCGCTGATGGGGAGTTTTTAACCTCACGATCGCTGGAGCACTCCCCACAGTTTACAGTGATGTAGCTTGTGGTTCATTCCCAGTAGTCAACAGAGCACCAAGCAATTAGTAGAACACTAGCGGATAAGTGTTAGCTTTATACAATGTAGCTAAATTTAAGCCAGCAGCAAATTATAAGCCAGGATGAGTGTCCACTTGCTGAGTGACTCAGGGTCCAGCTGAGTTCCTATTCAGATTTCAACAAAGACTGGCTCATTTGTTTTAAATAAACAGTAATAAATAAAATTTTCACAGAGTTGATTTTAGGAGCCATGTGTTAATGTTGTCCATATATGGATGCTGTCTTAGGTTAAAACTTGTTTTGGAGTCTTAGGACAAGATGTACTTAATGAGATACTAATTTGGAGCCCCCTAACTCATTACAAGATACATTTAATAATAAATAAACATAAAATTTAGATAATGTTTTGCATAGTTGGCCCATGTAGAGTCAGTTAAGGATTTTCTGGCAGAAGTTTTATTCTCTAGTGGCTTTCTACCTATATTGGGCTTCTTTATTAAGTTTTTGCGCTTGATGATGAGATTTTTGTGTATCCCTCTTTGGGCAAGAGTTGATTTTGGAATTTTGACTGTGTGGTTAACAAGAGTTAATACTCATTCTCAAACATTTGCATGTGTAATTCTGAGAACACATTTTATTTAATGCAATAGAGTAAACAGAATGAATCATAGCTATGAGCTTTTTCCAAAGGCATTTCTTAGAGAAGTTTTGTAGATAGTAAAACTAAATTACTTGTGAAAGACTTCTGAGTAGAAGAACATCAATATGTAATCTTAATCTCATGTAAAATTACTTCTGGATTATTCAGCAGACAAGGAGCCATCAAGTAGAAACCTTAGCACAGCCTTTCAATATCTGATGAGAGGGAGGGGACAAGACGAGAACCCAGTGGGTGTGAGCCCCACGTCTCCCAGCACAGCCTTTTATTCATGGTCTCCGATGCAGTGTGGGCATTTTTGCTGCTTCAAAATGAATGGACTTTTTGATGAAGGGGTTTTATAACCCTCAGAGAATGCAAAGGAAGAGCCCCCTGCAAGTAAAAGTCTGGCCTTCAGACTTGTGTTAGTGATTTTTGAAAGGTATAAACATTAAAAATGCAACCACTTGCCACCAGTGGGGAGGGGGTGAGAAACTTCAGTGAGTTTAGGAAACATTGGCTTACGTGGCCAGCATCAGAGTTCGAGGAAGGGTCTAACTAGGGGTGTGCTCAGTAGGGCTTTTAGGGAACAGATGGCAAATTAGCCAAGTGGATTTATGCTTTTATATTAATTACAATAAAGTAAAGTATGACCGCAAAGCATTGGTGGAAACAGTGAATTGTTTCCATGTACATGGTCTTGTATGATTCTATGAAATGCTATTTTACGATTCCCTAGGAGAATTTTTTAAAAACATTGATCATAAATTTAGGACTAAATGAATTGTATTATATAAAATGTATATTTTTATGTATTGTGCACCCAGCCACGTTTGAGTGATTCTCCTAAGATACAGCTGCTTAATGCTTTACGTTGGTTTTTGCCATTAACTTCATCTTGAGTAGCGATCTTCTGATTCTATTGTTTTGTAATTCAAGTGTAGTACATCATGAGAAGTGTGAGGCTTTGACCAGACTCATGCAGCGGTAGACAGCATGTTTCTTCATCACTCCCACCATGAAACGGCAGCTCTGCAGCTTGCAGTATCCCTCAGGTTGCGATTTTCTGCAATTTTAAAAATAAGATTGTTGTAGGAGAATTGATCCCCTAAATTTAACTGATTTCTAAACAAATATATCAGCTCTTGACATGGACGTATGTGAATAACATTTTTACTTCTGGCATTTAAAAATCTTTCTCGTCTTCTAAAATCTAAAATATTCATTTTATGCAAGGTGGCTAGAGAAGTTCCTACTATATCTCTAATTTTTTAAAAATAATGTTTATGTTTTATGTGACTGTTACTAAACTCATGATTTCTGTTAAATCATCCAGAGTTTGATATTTATTCTGACAGCTTGGGCAGACTAATACACCATTTCAGAAGGAATTTAAAATGAAAGTTATTTGTGAATAAACAAGAAATTCATCTACTTTTTGATACTGAAATGAAAATAAGAGTAGGTCCATAGATTTTAGTAAAACTGAATTTGAATTGTTTGAGCATTACTTTTTCTTGAAAGTTTGAATGCTTAAAAGATTTAATTTTAACACAGATTTTTGAAAATGTGTTTTTAAGGAAACAAAGTACAACTTAGCTGCAGGAAGCAGAACCCTTAAAATCTACTCCTGTTCTGAATGATCGCATCCACCAAGGTCTTCGAGCACGGCTCTGCAGGCAGGCTTAGCAGAGCTGGGACCAGCCCAGCGTGGGCAGACTCTACACTCATCTCTGTTTGTGGGGCCTATGGGCAGAGGAAGCAGTATTGTACAATAGGATGGACTTTATTTTTAAGTCATTAGCCTTAAAGGTTTTTGGAGCTGAAATAATATAGTTTTCCCACAATATAAGTTTATTTTTAACTGGTGTGTGTTTATGTGATGATGTTTTGTATAATATTTGAATCAGCATAAATATATCTGTTTCCTCAGATATTTATCAGATCTGTATTCTGAGAGTGTTCCAACTCTTTATCTTCCAGCTTTTTTGAATATATAGCGCATTGCCATAATCTGAGGTCACTGAGCCATCTTTCCCCACACAGCACTCCTGCTACCCTCCCAAGACTCTTGTAAACAGTTATGCTCTCTATAGCTGTGAGATCAGCTCTTTCACATTCCATATAGAAATGAACACTTGAAGTCCTCATGTGTTTGTTGTTATTGCCGTTTTGTTTTGGGTTGGGCTAATTTTACTTCACATAATGATTTCCAGTTTCATCTATGTTGTTGCAAATGAGAGAATTGGAGGTTCTTTATGGCTGAATAATATTCTCCGCTGTATATCTATCACAATTTCTTTTCCGTTCCTATGTTTCCATTTCGTAGCTACTGTGAATACTGCTGGCATAGTATTGGAGGATAGATATCTCTTTTTAACACACTGAGTTGTTTCCCTTGGATATATTTCCAGCAGTGGGATTGCTGGGTTACATGGTATTAAGTTTTTCATGGTGTGAGGAGCCTCCATACCGCTTTCCCTGGTGGCTGGACTCAGAGCCCATCAGGTTAGCTTCTCTTTTCTCCACCACTGCTCCAGTACTGGGGCTAACTTTAGCCTTTCTGATATTCATGCTTCAAACTGGAGTGAGGTGATACCGCACTGTGATTCTGAGTTGCATTTTTCTTGTGAGTATTGATGATAACCATTTTTAATAACACTGTGTGTCTTGAGAGACATTTCTGCTCAGTTCTGTAAAACTTCTTATTCCCATCCCAGCAGTCACCGCTGTTACTCCACTTTAAAACCTTGGATCCCCCTAGAAAAGTGCAGAACATCTGGGCCGCATCTTTATTTCTTGGTGTTTACACTCACCTCTCGCCCGGTCAGTTTTCTGTTTGGATCCTGTTCTCTTTTCTAGTCTCTCATTGTTGTCACTGAAGTTCTTTTCTTGCTTTCGTGTTTGGACTCTTTATGGATAGTTTTTCCCTGCCTACATTCATGAACCTGCTAACAGTCCTGTTGGTCTGTTGGCTCAAACATTCCCTTGCCTTATAGTCTACATGACGTCCAAATCCCTCCACTTGGTGGCTGTTCGATCCACGTGTAATCTCATTGGTGATACTTGTTCCCCCCTTTTGCAGCTTGGTGAGATAAATTCATGTACTGCCCCCCAAATTCCAGCCTGTTCTGTGCATCCAGGAATACTGTAGTAATGTGCACACCATGCCTGTGATCAGGTTGTCTCAGTATTCCTTGTTTCTGTTTCAGAATTCAACTCAGTGCTTCACGTCCAATGGGAGGCTTTCTTTGATGAGTTTTACCATTAGATGCTACTTCTGAGTTTTTACCTTCCTGCTGGTTCTCAAATCGCACTATGTTGTGTTAGTTGTTTGTAGCTCCATCTTCCTTGTACACTCTGAGTTTATAAAACAGATGTTGTCTTATGAAGATATTTCAATGTGTGATTCAAATACTTTTTTTCAATCAAGAGCCTCCTTTTGCCTTGCCAGTTGCTGGTACATGATCTTGTGTAATTGACCTCTTGTGCATGTGAAAAAAAAATGCATTTTGTGGATGCGAGCTTGCCAGAGGCTGGGAGAGTCACCTGCCGTGGACCTCTCACTTCCTGTTCTGCTCCATGTAGTGGACGCTGCTTATGCAAAAATTGCTGCACCAGAGACTCTTAACAATTCTGATTCTAGGTTGTACCACGGTCCTTCTTACCTGAGTGGTGTACACCTGGGCACAGGCTCCTTCTGCAGAGCAAGCTCTTTTTTCTTCAACAGCAGTGGTCATCGGTGTTTGCCGTTTGAATACCTACAGTAAGCTGGCTAAAAAGGACACTGATTTTCTGTGTAATATAACTGCTTCAACTACATATACGCCTATTTTCATACCATATATTTGTAATTGATAGAAAATACAGAGGCCATACTAATAATGCATACATATGTGTCTCTCTCTATATACATATGTATATATATATATATATAATTTTTTAATCTGTATCACATATTTAAACATTTCCCTCAGATCAGTGTATATAAAGCCATAGTAAAAGTCCAGAGTTTTGGCACACCCGCCCCCTGTTCTCCTCAGCTGTAGGCTTGCTTTATCTATACCTTCCCTGGTGGAGCTTGAGTTCTCCTGCGCCCTCGCTTACTCCTGCCTTCTCTCCCATCAGCCAACCTGTCTTTAAGGTCAGCTTTTCATCTCCTCTTCTTTTGATTGCCTTCCTCGCTATCCTCCCTTGCCTGTGGCCTGGTTTCCTGAATAAACTGGGTGACACCAATGATCCTGTCCTTAATTCCAGTTCTCCTCGTGAGGTCTCCAGGGAATCATTCTCAATTTTGCTTCATATTTATGATACTTAACTGCTGCTGTATGATTCTATTTGATTTGCCTGAAATTCTATTTTGAAATGCTTTGAGTCATAAATACGTAAATAACTCAGCGTGTCATATTTAATGTTGCTTGTCATTTCCACAGTTGGATAGTATAATATCATAAATAGAATCCTGCTGCAGAAGCCACCCATTAACAGCTCCAGCACTGTTTATCAATCATGTCAATTTTGAGGTTAGATTTTGAAAATTATCATTTCCCCTTCAAGGATTTTTAGAACCACTCTAAAAATCTGAGTAGGATTGACAACAGTCAATGAAATAAAAAATAAATCAGTATATCGTAAGGATACTGTAGTGCAGACCGAGGGTGTTTGAAAGTCATTTTAGGTTATGTTGGAATCACACTCTCTCTGAGAGCTTTCGGTGCAGTGCTGTGGATCGGCCTCACTTTACTGCCATTTCTGGTGTTGCTAAATACTCATGGTAGTTACAACTGTAATTAATTTCCTGTCACAAGGACACACATTTTATTCCAATATGTAGTTTACATTTGTGAAATATGCAATTTACAGTTATGAAATAGAGTATACCAGTGCAATTTATAGTTGTGAAAGAGAAGATTTGTGTGACATCTTTTGCCACCTGAGTTGCTCTTGCTTACAAGCTATTACCAGGTTTAATTGTCAGCCTCGACTTTTACTTTGCCAGAGAAGGCCTCCTTACCTTTTTCCTGTATCAGTTTCCTGGATCAGTTGCTGCTCTAAGCAGAGAGAAGATGAGCAGGCATGACTGCGGGTGAATTTAAAACTCCACATTTGAGACTTACCAGTGAGTCCTAATAACAGTTTGGTCTTTTCTGGTCTCTTCTATTCATTGACATCTGGGCTGCCTGAAAATGAAATCATCCTAATTTCATGGTGAAGGACAGGAATGGTCTAATTCTGAGTGCCTTACTCGGGTTTTACACTGAGAATGGCTAGCAGCGCCTGCTTCATTTATATATATAGGGCACATTTTATCTGAATGCTTCTAGCCCAGAGGAGGTAACTTCTGCTGAAATGAGATACACGAATGGCTTCTTTTATCAATGCTTAAATATCTTAAGAGTTTGCGTAGGAAAATATCACCGTATCTATTAACTACATTTTTTTTCAGGTTGACTTTTCTCTTCATTAAGTTGACCATTTTCAAGGGAAAGTATAATTGGCCAGTTAAAGCAACTTTTATCTCCCATAGTTTCAGTTTTATTATAAATCACCCATTAGTGCATGAACAAGTAAGTAAAGGAGTGGAATTATAGCTGTGCTTTTCTTCTCTTGTGTCAAGACTGCCATTGAATTTTTTTTTAAATTCTTTTATGTAGATCCTCAGCGTGAAAGGTGTTGGGGAAATCGTGGGCATTATTGCTAAGTTAGGAGAAAAAGCATGCTTCTGAAGTAGGGAGACTATTTCAGGGAGGGCAGATAGTTTTGTTTCGTGAAGACTCACGTCGGTGTACATTTCACTACCAGTATAAGATTTTGAATATTTTACATTTTTTATTTTAGTTTAATTTATCCTGATACCCTGAGTGTACAATAGAAAGTCTTTGCAAAGTTTTCTACTTGACATTTTTTCTTAGTATATGTTCCACAAGGTAATATTATGTTATTATAGGAGAAAATTTTCTGGTTTTAACAGTTGAAAAAAGCCTCTCGTGTGTTAAATTATTCCATTTCATACATTAAATATAATCTGGCATTTCTGAAAATAAACAATGATACACCTACCTCAATGCTATCATTAGCATGTAGGTCCTTGAGCAATTAGAGCTTATGAAAGAAATGTTATTGTGATGGGTTTAAAAAAAATCAATAATGCTGAGGTCAGAATAAAAGAAGAGCTCCACCTTGGAATACAGAATGTTACCTTGCCTCCAAAGTTATCTTTTTAAACCGAGTACAGTTGGTTTATGTCACATAATCAAAACCTTTCTTCATCAGATTCTTGAACTCGTGATTAATATTTGATTTATTGTGAAACCTAATGTGTCCTGGAATCTTTGGATGAAGCCTCTGTGGCTTTTTCAGATATAACCAAAGGATGGTGCACTGAAAGAAACATGGTGGACCAACTTCAAGGGAGGGCAGATAGTTTTGTTTCATGAAGACTCACATCGGTGTACATTTCCTACGCATTAAGCTGTTCTGATCCTCTCCACTCTGATTTCTTTGGTAGAAGACCAATTTTGTTCAAAATTGGGCTGCAGGGCCGTGTTTTAAGGGTCATTGCTGCAAATAATCCTACTGTGACACTCTAATTTGTTGGTAGAAACAAGTAGTCTGGTTCTTTGCCTCATAATTTAATGGAAGGACTATCTGGGGATTTCTTTCCTAATGTACTAGAACAAATATATTGCTTATTGCCTTCTACTGCAGAAATCATGAATTTGTGACATGTAATTTTCATTCCATAATTTAAAAAATTTTTGATACTCAAGTGTTGGGGACCAGGAAGGAGTGCATCCTCTCTCTTCTATCTCTGTCTCTCTCAAAATTCAGTCTTCATTCAAATTGTCAAAGTAGTGTGTTGGCAAGTGGAAGAAAATTGAAAGCAGGGTTAGAATGTTGTAAGATAGTAACGCTGTTGCAATTGTTGTCTTGTAGTTCAAGCATCTTCAGTTTGTAGAAAACAAATCCCAGATTGGATCTGGTGTCTCACTGCCAGTATAAGATTTTGAATATTTTCCATTTTTTATTTTAGTTTAGTTTATCCTGATACCCTGAGTGTACAATAGAAAGTCTTTGCAAAGTTTTCTACTTGACATTTTTTTTTAGTATGCGTTCCACAGGGTGATACTATGTTATTATAGGAGAAAATTTTGTTTGGCATTTGTGATAACATAAATGATACCTGTTACTTAAGTGAGTGAAACATGGTTTAAATTTCTGCTCCCTTAAACTACCATTAATTTTGATACTTTTGATTCCTATCTTTATTCGTCAGTATTAGTTCTTGTGCTGTTAGAAATTTTCTGTCATTATGCTGCCCAGTACAGTAGTCATAGGTTGGTTGCAATTGGCTCTTTTTTGTAATATTAGGGATTGAACTGATGACCTTGGACTTGCCAGGCAGGTGCTTATGCCACTGAGCTATCTACCTGGCTACATTTGGCTCTTGAGTACTTGAAATGTGGCTAAAACAATAGAGGAATTGAAGTTTTAATTTTATTTAAGTTTTATTAATTTAATTCAAAATGTCCATATAGCTGCTGGAGAGATAACTCAGTGGTCTAAGCACCTGCCTGGCAAGCTCAAGGACCCAGGTTTGATCCCAGGTACCACATGCCCTGCTGGCCCTGGAACCCTGGGTGCGCCCTGCTGGTCACCAAACCAGGCATGGTGGTGCGCGCCTGTAATCCCAGCACTGGGAAGGCTGAGATAGGAGGATCACTATGAGTCTGAGCTGGGCAGCGAGACCCTGTGCCAAATAAATAAAATATTAAACAACAGCAAAAAAAAAAAAATTCACATGGCTGGTTGCTAGTATATTAGAGAAGACCTCTTTACTACCAGTGTTCTTACTATGCCAGTACCATGAAATTCAGCAGCAGTAGTGTTCGCAAATGTTAAACCGTATGGTAGGTGTAGAAGACCTAACCTCAGTTAGCCTCAGATGAACGCATGTTCCAGCACTTTAATTGTCTTTGACAAGCTGAGCCTTCGACTCACCCTTGAGCTGCTCTGTGGCTTGCCATTCAGACACTCAGTTCTCCCTTCTAGGGAGGCAGTTTGCTTTTTGATTTCTTCCTCCTCTTAGCTCTTGCTTCATTTGTGGTCTTCATTTTCTCCTTGAGCGACCACTCATCTAAGAGCACGAAGTTCCTCTTCTAATAAGACTTTACCAGACCACACCATTCCAGGGCGATTCTGAGCACCCTAAGGGCAGGGATGGCGGTGGCCAGACCCAGGGCCGAGGACAGTACGTGGGTCACTGTAGGCATTGACCCTTTTCTCGAATCAAGAAATGTTCCCCCTCACAGTGCTCTTTAATCTTGCACAGTAAGACTAGATGGCTTTGAATTTAGTTCCAAGATTAACTGGACTTTAGTCTGGACTTTAGTCTTCATGCATAAAAACAAAGGAAATAATTTTTATTCATAACTTTGAACTGTAGATAATAGATGAGCCAAAGGAAAAAATGGGTCAATATACAAAACACTAATGGACTAAAGAACAAAAACAGTGAAACGTTTGGCGAAGAGTGCTTGCCTAACATTTGTTGAGTGTGTGACTTTCACAGATGTTACTGTTTATTAATTTATGTTACTCAAAGGAAGTCAGTGACCAGTTATAATGATCAACTCCTATCATCTTTCTTATTTTATAGAAATTACCACTGAAATTTAAAATCACTGACATTTTTTATTTAATTAAATCATTTTGATCTTGATCATTTTGATCTTCATTTTGATCAATGTCAGATTGATACACGACCGGAGTTAAAATCTGCAGAACATGTGGTTTGCTTCAGAGTTCTGAAAAAACTGAAGACAACATAAAAGCAACAACTGTTTTCTTTTTTGCCTAGAAACTTTTGACGCTAATCACGCCACTGTACTGCCACCCTGGTAAAAGTGAAAGTGGTCGTTTTCAGGAACCCCTCAGTGAGTGAGATTGAGCATTTAGTTATTAACCCATAGAACTTGTTCTTACTGTTCTTTTTCTTCTACTTCTTCCACCATCATCATCTTGGGGAGAAAGCACTACTGTTCTTAAGACAGCTCTTATGAATGTCGTCTTCACACGAATATGTAGAACTCTCAGCCTGTCTGAACCGGAGGAAACGTTCTGCTTTCTGGCTTCCTAATACATTAAACAAATTCTTACTATATTTGTTCATAGGACAAGGAACTGATGTAGCATCATTAAATGTAGAGTACACCAAAATAACCTAAACTGAATATTTTTCTTATACTCAAATTCTGGTAAAATTGCAAGATACATTGCTGAGGTAAAACATATTAAATGTTTGCAGAATAATTTTAAAATCATTTTTGTGTTTAGCAGATAACTCTGGTCTTAGCCAGCTAAGATTGTTTTGACCCATATTAAGATAGTTATTGTATACTAGTTTAGTTTCATTCATGCATAATTATTTTTTCACCAAAGGAACATTTTAATGTCATTTTAGATATTTCTGCCTGTTGTTTGCTTGTCACAGGTTTGCCTTTAGAGGAAGAGGAATGTTAATATAAATGGCTTGTGTTGTCCTTTTCTGGTTACATTCATAGAGGTGAAGAAAATGCAATCAAAGAAATACTAGGATTATGAGAACTTAGTGGTATGAAATAATTCAATAATCTCTCAGCATGTGACAGTTTTTGATGGAGAACGCAAAATAGAATCTCAAAGCCATGGCTTTCGTCTTGTTGGACAGTTAGCATCTATGCAGGCAGGTCAAATAAATTCTCAGCCAGCTACCTGATCGTCTAATGACTGAATCATAGAAATGATTGTGTAAATCCAGTTACAGATAGCTCTTCACAATCTTGAATAACAAAGAGTTTTATGAATGCTAGAAATTTTGCTTGTTAAAAAAAAAGAAAAAGAAATTTTGCTTGTAAAAATACTGCCATATCAGGTGTCCTGATACATGCATTTTTTTTCTTTTATATTTTGCCTGATGAAGGCTAAATTATTTCAAAAACTGTGTTAGAACAAGAGCAGAAAAATCGCTTCAGTATTTTCTGTTTGACAATAATATTTTAAGGAGCAATAATTCATTATGACTTATAGTTGATTTTAGTAACAGTCCTGATTGATAAGTTAATTGATTGGGCTTCCTAATTGATAAAACTTCCTAATTCATCAGCAAACATTGCTACGGAATTCTCCAGACTCAGCAGATGCTGTTATTTGCTGACTTTTTACATTGTCTTGCTGCATTTAAACCCTGAACTCTAGAGAAAATTTGAATATTCAGAATAGAATTTTAGGAATCCATCAGTGTTCTTTGAGATTCAAATTAGGATAAGATAAAAATTTGAGACAATTCTCTGAATGGTTTGCATGGACAGTTTAAGGGAATGGGTTTCCAGTTACTAAACTTTCACATGAATGCTTTCGTAACCAGATTAGAAGAGAAAAGCATGCCCATCACAGATCCCAATCTTACCATGATGCATCTTTCTAGGCTGTGACAATCTCCGGGACACCAAACAGAAGGGTAAGTGAAACACTGCCTTCTTTGGATCCCTCTTCCTTTCAAGGCATCTTAAAACTTTTCCACTTCCCGCCTCTCACTGTTGTTCATGGTTCTTATTTGTTTCTGCTAGTAGTGATGCTTGCAGCTAGTGTTGTATTTTGGGCTGTGCTGGGTGCTTGAGTCCAATCTTTCCCTTCTTCCCTAAACTTAGCATTGTATCTGCTCTTGGAAAAATAAGAGCAAAAGGGTTGCTACAGGAGACTTGGGTGATTGAAAGGGAACCAAAATGCCTGAAAAACAATAACTTGGTTGCCTGTTAATCCAGACGGCAATGGAAATTTTAAATAAACACAATTGTAGACACCATAGTTCTTAAACAACTGAGGGCATACCAAAGTAAGCTCTTGAGTATAGCAGGTTAGTTCTCATAAGCCAAATCCATGGTCTGATTTTATTACACAGAAGGAAAATAATGTTTTCTAACTTTTACTTAGATGAAGCTAAATAGTATAGAATTAATTTGTCATTTTCAGAGATATTTAAAACATATCTAAATTTGGATTAATATAGTGATACGTTGGTAAAAAAAAAAAAAAAACCTGCCAGCTGTTTTCTATTATTTCTTGAATCAGCCTATCCACTTGACAAGATCTAAAGCATTCTGTTATTGCTTTGCAGGCTCATTAGTTGTATTATGGGACCAAGTCCTCTAATGTTTACTTGCTTCACCTGTTACAGTTTGTGTACACTCAGGTTTTATCATTTATTGCATTTTTCCTATTGTGAAAAATTGAAATACTTCACCTTGAAAAGCTCTTTCCTTTTAAAATTCTCCCTTGATGAAAAACAGGCTTCATAACTTTCTAACAAGAGTTGATTATTTTTTTTTTTTGCCTTTAGTACATGTACCATTTTAGTCACGGTATTAACTTAAACAGCAAGACCTCAGAGGTAGGTATTTAAGGTATACTAAGTGTACAACCAGTGCAACAGAGTGCAAAGCTTGTGTATATGGTCTCCATCAAAATAGCCACCTACAGATTTTATAATTTCTTAAGATGGGACAAATTAACACGGTATTTAAATTCTAATGAAACAAAGATAATAGCCTGATTTTGGAAGGGTGGTGATTGATTTGTCAGTACTTGAATTTAGTAATCTTTCAGTTATGTAAACAGTATCCATTACTTCTGAATTGTATTTCACTTGATAAATAACAGAATATTTTATTTTCCTGAAAAATTTTTGGTTGGACACAGATTTTTATTCTTCCTAATTCTAGATACTATGTTATCTAAATGTTAGCAGCGGGCCTTGGTAAGTGTGAAGGTTCAGATGAATTATTCGTGAAAACACCATAACCAAATTTTGGTGAAAGAATGTTAGAAAGCACAAAAAGGATGGAAGAATATGAGCAAAGGAGGAGGGAGGGAGGGAGGGAGGGAAGAAGGAACAATGGGAAGGCATCCTTGGTTGTACTGAATATTAATGAAACCAGAAAAGGATTCATAATAGCTTCCAACTGATAATACCAAAATAGCCATATTAATCCAATGATTTTCCTGGATTACATAAATCTTAATATTTTTCTATAAAAATATGATCTTGTAGCTCCTGTATTGTTTTTATTCTTAAAATATTACCAGATTTAAATTTTAGAAGTCCAATTCCTTCATTATTGGAGATGTTTTGAAAATATAGTTATTATTCTGTGTACCCCACTGTAACCATATATTTAAGGCATGATCACATCATTTATTAAAACACTGCCAATGCCGGGAAACCTTTCATACTTGCACTAACACATGGAGGTTTTTCTGGATTGGAAGGCTACGGAGCCCGCGCGTGCTTTCAGCTGCAGTCCCTAACACTCAGCCGTGGGGCCCGCGTGAGCAAACCCGAAAGAGCGCTGGCTCAGACCTGAAATTTTTGTCCCTTTTTTGCGGTGTGAACCACGTTCTTGTTCATACTGTCCAGAGGAGAGAGTAGCGAAACACGGTGTCTGCCATCTCTCACTCAGCAGAGAGGAGTGGCATGGAGCGCCATACAGGGGCGCTGTTACTGTCGTCGCTGGGAAATGACATCCTTTCTGTGTGCACCTGAGGAGAGGAAGGCACATCTGCAGCGCAGAAAGTTTAAACAAAAAAAAAAAAAAAAAAAAAAATGCGGGGGGATAACCAGCTTGGGCCCCTCTGCTGTCCCTCTCTCCAACAGAAGCTTTCTTTCCTTCGATAAATATATTCTGCTCAAAAAAAAAAAATCAAAAATTGAATAAAGATAAGAAAGAAACACATTAAAGAATTTTCTTGTTGTTTGCACTGAGCTGAAGCCTAGGTATCTTACTTAAGTATCTGGTGAAATTTAAGTATCTACAGAGGGAAGCTGTAGAATTATTTTTAAAAACTATTTTTGAAAGATTTTTAAATATCCTTGTCTGTATATAGAATAAATATTTGTAAAAATTATTTTGCTTATTAAGATGGAAACCAGGGAGAGAGTAGATTTATTTTATTTTATTTTATATTTTGCGGAACTGGGGATTGAACTCAGACCCTTGCGCTTGCCAAGGAAGCGCTTATTCTACTGAGCCATTTCTCTGGCCCCTGTAGATTTATTTTAAAGAAAAAATTAGAGGAACACACATTATATAGTCCACCAGAAGTAACATTTTGATCAGAGACATAATTTGTTACAGCTGTTCAGTACCTGGTCAACAGAATGTTAAACTTTGAAGTTATCATTTCCTTTGGACAGAAAATTACCATATCGCTTCTCAAAGAGCCTTAATTTTGAGTCCAGCACATACATTCCCTAAAGCATGGTACACACTCCCAGTAAATGTCAGAAGAATATGCCACAAGCAGGACGCAGGGGTATTTACCTGTAATCCCAGTTTATGGGGAGGCTGAGGCAGGACAGTTGCAAACTGAAGCCCGGCCTAGCCAGATTCACAACCTAGTGACACCCTATCTCGAAAAAAAACAATTCAAGAAAGTTGCGAGCATAGGTAGCTCGTTGCAACATTTGAGGTTCCGCTTGCAGTATCAGCACCTGCCCCTCCCAAATGCTACTCTTTATTTCCCCCCTTTTCCCAAATTTTGGGTATTTTTTTCATCACATTGTGAATGGAGATAATTTTTAGATGGCAACTTCAAAATCTTTATATTAAATTGGTTTGACATAGTGTTTAAGGCCCACATAAACGTGAGTTTGACCACGGATTATTGGCACTCGCCAACTACTGCACGCTCCTAGAGTTCTAGTTGACTCCACCAAGAATGCAAAACTCATTCTTGATGAAGCTCAAAGCTAGGTGAGCTGTGGTGACCCGGGGTAGCACCCAGCCCTGGGCTATTTCTTTTCCGTATGTCTTCTCCGTGCCCACTCGGCCTGTTTCTTCTATTCCTTAGGACTCCAAGTGTATGTGTATATATGTCTAGGATATTTCTGGAATTTAGATCCAGGAATAGTTTTCTTGAAACTGCTGACAAGATAAAAACTCCATATAATTAGTGCTGCGAGACACAATCAGAACGTATATTAATGCTGCTTTTTAAAACTGATGAGTCGTCTGTTGATGAATTAGCAAAACAATCACGATTCCCTTGACAGTGAAGAGGTATGTATGTGAACCAGTGTCTAGAATCTAGATGTCTTTTTCTTCCTTTGCTAAGTTGAATATTTTAAATGAAATCAAATGCAAGATAGAAATGCCATGGGTTACTGCCAAAAAGTCACAGGGCCCGGGGAGATAGCTCGGCAGTTGAAGCACCTGCCTGGAAATCACAAGACCCGGATTTGGTCCCCAGTGTTGGAACTGCATGCTGGGCCAACCCTGGAACGCCGGGGCGCCCTGCTGTCCAGCGAAAGCAGACCGAGGTACATGCCTCTAATCCCGGCACTGGGGAGGCTGAGAGAGGATCACTACGAGTCCAAGCTGTGTAGGGAGGCCCTGTACCAAAGAAATTAATAAAAGATTTTTTTTTTTTTTTTTTGGTGGAACCGGGGATGGAACTCAGGCCCTTGCGCTTGCCAGGGAA